>PRKT01000271.1:415368-444131 GCA_003671525.1 Saccostrea glomerata | reverse complement strand
GTTCTGTGGAAAAAACCTCACATCCAATACTTGATATCGCGATTACTTTACTTAAGATCGATCATGGTTGAATTTATAAGGACAAATAAATTTTAAAAATCCCGGTGGAATAATTGGCTTAACAATCGCTGAACAGCCTAATCAATTTTTTAAGAGGAACTAATCCTAACATATTTAATTTTTTACAATATTTTTAGCTAACTCTTCTCAATTATTTTTCATTAAAAATCGTCACATTTTAAAACTTTCCTTATTTGACAATCTACTATTTGGAGTTAAATCCTAGACTATGACATATACTTTCAGCAAAAATTATTCGATCATTCGATTGTTACTACTGTTTATAAACAATATCATATGTCCCAGAACTCTTGTGCGAGTTAGAGCTTTAAAAAAGAGCTGTTGTAAGTCAGATACATGTAACTGCAAAGGGCTTCTTATTGTTTATAGGAATATGTTTTATTTTTGTAGAAGCACCACGTATCACAATTTGATAAATGTGACGAATGATGATTCAAATAATCGTTCCCTTCATCCCCCTGAACCCACTGAGAACCTTGGACTCCTATGGATGCTTGGTCTACTTATTCCTTTGATTATCATCATTGTAATTACCTGTATTATCATTTGGTGTCGACGTCGTCGAGTGCCAGCACGTTAGTTTACTTTTTGGTCATATTGCGGATTTTATTTGAAAAATAGAGAATTTCTATATTGTGTGATTTGATATTGGCTTTATCCAACGAAATTCTGTATACATTTGTGAGACATGCCGAACGAATATACACCATTTCAAGGAGTTGTATGAAGCCAATATCAAATCACACAATTTGACATATTCTGTTCATCTCATACGACTTTTGTTTTAACAAGACTATTAGACTTCCCCTGTGAAACTACATGGATGATTAATAATTCAAATCGATGACGTATAACTTGATGACGTAGCATTGTTAACGTCGACATGTTCTCGAGAGAAGTATATCGAGTTCAAAATTTATGAAATGTGCTATCTGCGTCTTTGAAAACATTACATGTGACAAAGGCTGGAGCTTTACAATAAGCGAACTTCTGACTGAAAGTTGTAAGGACCAAGGGATCGTGAAAATTTACTCTTTGTACGGTGCAGTACAAAACGTGCTAGGCAAGGCTACTTGTAAATTAATTGTTGATCAATGGAAAGTTACACTTATTTTTATATTCATATGAGGCAGAATTTATGTAAAATCTTATGCGTGAAAAGAAGAAAACACTTGTTGTGGCCATCAACTCGACATTTAGATATATCGACGACGTATTGTCAATTAATAATGATAATTTCCATTCCTCCCTAACAAAAAAATACTATAGTAAACTATAGTTAACTATAGTTGACTATAGTTTACTATAGTAAATCAAAGTTCCAAAGTTTTCCCCATAGAAAATCAAAGTTCCAAAGTTTTCCCCATAGTAAATCAAAGTTCCAAAGTTTTCCCCATAGTAAATCAAAGTTCCAAAGTTTTCGCCAAAGTAAATCAAAGTTCCAAAGTTATTACTATAGTAAATCAAAGTTCCAAAGTTTTCGCCATAGTAAATGAAAGTTCCAAAGTTTTCGCCATGGTAAATCAAAGTTCGAAAGTTTTTACTATAGTAAATCAAAGTATTAAAGTTTTTGTATATTTTTTATTGTTTTTAATTATTAGTTTGTTTTAAGGGTGATAATTTTGGTTTGTTTGTGCTGATTTCTGCTGTTCATCTCAATTTTAATATACAAAGTAATTTAAATGCAATATTTACCTTCAACGGTAGAAAAAAAAACAACATCTTGACTGAAGTTAATAAAGCAATTTTTTTTATTCTAAATGACAAGTTTTTATTTTATAGTATTTTTTCACCATAAATAAATATTGCTTATTTATCGGTACAAGGACAATTTCTTCATTAAAATTCATTTCTTGTACTTCGTTCTTTTAGGGGACGGTTCGTTCATTTAAGCTTTAATAAAACTTATTCTTGACATTTCATAACATATTCATAATGAGAAGCAAAACCATAATTCCGCAGGTTTTATAGTACTTAATCAAAGTTCCAACATTTTCATTATAGTAAATCAAAGTTCCAAAGTTTTCACCATAGTAAATCAAAGTTCCAAAGTTATAACTATAGTAAATCAAAGTTCCAAAGTTTTCACCATAGTTAATCAAAGTTCCAAAGTTCTTACTATAGTAAATCAAAGTTCCAAAGTTTTCACCATAGTAAATCAAAGTTCCAAAGTTTTCACCATAGTAAATCAAAGTTCCAAAGTTTTAACTTTGGTACTATAGTTAACTATAGTTTACTATAGTATTTTTTTTTTGTTAGGGCTACGTCGATACGATATATCCTGGTGAGCTTGAGATAAAAGATACCACAGAGTCCGACACTTCTGCTTCATACTTGGATATTTTACTTGAAAAAGACACTAATGGTAATCTAACAACCAAGCTATATGATAAACGTGATGACTTTAACTTTTCTATCGTCAACTTCCCTTACCTGCATACGGAGTATATATATCTCAGTTGATTCGATACGCAAGAGCGTACTCTACGTATGAACAATTTCTTAAACGAGGTAAATTATTGACAAGCAAGTTGATGAAACAAGAATATCATCAGTCTCGTTTAAAGTCATCATTTCGTAAATTCTATGGTCGATACAATGACCTTGTCAGCAAATACAATTTATCATTGAGTCAAATGCTGACTGACGTTTTTCATACCAATTGTTAGTCCATTATTTATATACTGAATTGACGACGAATTTTTTCCGTTATTTCCTGGTCATGACAACGAGCACACGGCGGGTGTGACCGGTCGGCAGGGGATGCTCACTCCTCCATGGCACCTGATCCCACCTCTGATGTTTCGGAGGTCCGTGTTTGCTCTGCTCTTATTTTGTATATTGTTTAATGGACGTTGAGATTGAATACTGTTCGTTATCTCCATATCCACCTTCATTACTAGGTAGGCTTACGTAGTATAATATAAGAAAGCATTGTTGAAGATGTTAAATGTATATCTTATAACAACAAATTACCTACTAGGCTTTACTTTCTCCGGAAACGATTCAAAGCAAAGGAAGGGGGGTAACATCAGACCCTTCTTTGCAGATACGAATCTTTTTCTTGCTTTTGGTGACATTATTGCTCTTCATCACTCATTTTATAAGGGCTAGAATTTTTACAAATAAAAGAAATCGTGTCAAAACCGAAAGTGCTATTTCTAAAGCATCTACCCGAGGGTAAAGTATCTATAGGTTTATCGAACTGGTAGTATCATCCACACGTATGAGATAAAATAAGATATGCCAGAGAGACATAAGAAAACACAATTTGACGGTAAAAGATAAACCAGTTAAAGTTTCTCATGTCTAACTTATGAGATGGTAAATTATTTCCAGAGATATTGTATGAAGAATTAAAAATGTTTTAAACATGTTCCTAAAGCACAAGTGAACATTTGATTTCTTTTTTCCTAATAAAATTTAGTGGTGAATTTTTAATTACTTTGATGTGATATAATTTTATCATTAGTATGCCTTATTTTCTTGCTTGTTTTAGGTGTACGAGATAATTTTGAAGAAAGTGCTCTTTTACAAACACAAGGTTTGACATCATTTAGGTTCTTTAATTTGACCCGTCATGTTAATTAATTTAGACAGAAATATGAAGAACCTGATTAAATTGTAACCATGTATAATTGATGCGTCAAATAATTTCCATAAGGTCAAAAATTATTTTTATATTCAACGATAAAAAAACAATGCAAAACAGAACAAATGCGCAACAAAACAATAAACTATATACTAGTAAACATATTTAAGGGGGCCGACTTTGAATTTATTGTGTAAAAACTACAATAGGAAAACTCTTTATCTTTATACCATATACGTATAACTTACATTGACTTCAGTCTACATGCCAAGTTTGGGGAAAATCTTTTTTTTTTCATGAACCGTCTCAAAAAGCGCTTTATTTTACCATATTGCACGAAATATTGCGCAATGGAAACTCAAGTCGGCTCCCCTTGAATACCAAAAAGGAACTATAGGGCGCGCTTGATTTGTCTACACCTTACAACCGGTGTACACTTTTTTATAATCAAGTGTAAACGTGTACACTTCATGTGTAGGTAATTACACCGAAAATTCAATATGGCTGACAAATGACAAAACGGTAAACTGCAGAATTTCTTTTTCTGTACTTGAGTTTACTGTCAAGTATTTGATAGGTTTATTGTGATGAATTGTTTTTAGTTATATAGTGGACCATGTTTTATGCATTTCATGGAAAATGAAAAACTTCATAATTTGTAAAATAAAGAATTAAGCAAATTTTGCAAGTTTGGGTGATAAAGTCTCTAGATATATTTGACTATGGCTAGATATTTTGTTATAGGGGAAATTATGGGCAGCTAGGAAAATGTTTAATAAAAAATTCTTTGCATTTTGTAAAATGTTTTGTTTTTAAAGAAATTTTAAAAGAATGTTCACAATCGCAACAAATATTTTATTAAAAATCGTCTGCAAATAGGACCCCATCAGTTTGTTGAAATTTTGACGTCCATGTTGAACTTGCCACACTACACCCAATTTCACTTGATTATGACGTGTAAATCGTCTACACCGGGTGTAGTAAGGTGTAGACAAATCAAGCGCGCCCTATATAGAGGGATAAGTTATTTGCTCGATCCTTTTGTTCAGCATTGTTTATTGAATATTCATAAGATCGATTATCGGTATCTATCTATCATTTACGCGAAAGACGGTATCTCTTGATAACCTACATGTATTTATATTTCTAAAATTAAATGAATGTTTTCATTTGATGACTATAAACCTGGCGCCTTTTTCTGTGTCATGATAGGAATGTTAAAAGTTATTATTACCATCAGTACTGATGCAAACCTTAATATACACATCAGTAAATTTAAGTGAAATATAACCAAGAACATGGTATATCTTTTCTTTATCAAAAAACGCACAAAGCTATAAGAGAAAAAAACTTTAAAATAGAATAGAATGTTCTACGTATTGAAATTTTATTAATTTTTTTATTGATTTAGATGGTGAAAGAAAGCTAGAATACAAATTAGGTAAGTTGTTTTCTTTCTTAACGATTTTAAACAAGATATACTACTATTTGCAAAGGTATTGTTGGAGATTAGAAATTATTTTGTGACATATTTTGAGTCAGTGAACAAATAAAAATATCAAATAAGAGCAAAACACTACTATTTAAAAATAACATTTAAAATTCAACGGCCTTCCTTTTCATTTCAGAAAACACAGAGGAGAAACGTGCATGGAAAACACCTTTCCGAAGTAGGTTATCCTTATTTAACATCATTTTCTCTTAAAGAAGTTCAAATGATAGAAAAACTGTTCTTCAGACATTAGTTGATGTCAGTGAGGAGGAGATTCAATGGATGTTGTTTCTCATTAGAGTTTGGCATGGCATTAGAAAGCTATTGTGTTTTTGTGGTAACATAAATGCTTTTGTTGCAAATGTGCAAAAAAATCAGATTCTACAAGAATTCCCAGAAAAATTGTAAGGTTAATTTTTATGCCCCTGATCGAAAGATCCCGGGGGTATATTGTTTTTGTCCTATTTGTCTGTCTGTTTCAACTTTTACCTAGCCCATAACTTTTGAGTTGGTAGCAGTATGGCTTTTATATTTCACAGGTGTATTCCTTTTGGTACTACCAAAATTGATCTCGTGACCTTGACTTTAGAGTTTGACTAATTTTTACCAAAAATGTCTGAAAATTAACAATAGCTTTCACTTCTGAATAGTTGGTGCTAGGGCTTACGTTCCTGACATGTACTTTCATTGTGACAAACCTTTTATTTAGGTATATAATATTAAAATATTTGACCTTTTAATTTAACTTTAGAGTTTTGCCTACCTTTAAAGAACTTAAATCTTGAGCATAATTGTCGACCTGTTAGAGCCAGGGTTCTCATTTTCACATAAGTGTATGTCTTGAAAACTTTCTGTGGCCTTCAACTCTACATGTAGTAGTTACCCCATATAATACTGTTGGTTATGTGCAGATACCCGATGGGGGTGGTCATAATGACACGAGGGAGCGTAGCTCCCTAGTTTTAATTATGACCACGCCCATCGGGTATCTGTACATAATCAACAGTATTATATGAGGAAAATAACTTGTACCACAGTTTTCAAAAATCATTCATATGTAAGTCAGCTTAGGAACTTGTCGGACTGGTTCTTGTGAGTGAAACATTAAGTGTTTGGTTTCAATGATACATGTGGAATTTATATGATATGACGCTCCTTAGTGTCCTTCTGACAACGTCCATCGAGTATAGGGTGAGTGATTTATATACTTTACTTTTCAAAAATTGGTTGTATCGTTGTTTAACGTTCTTCTCGATAATTTTTCACCCAAGTGGAGACGCCACTTTTTGCTGATGGAGAGCTACAAATGTTGTCCTATACTCGGCACTCAGTGTTATTGAGCAGTTAGGGATCTTCTTCGTGCCAACACCCCCTGCGACACAGGACCTCTATATATACGGTCTCCACGTCCCACAGTGGGATTTGACTCCTTACTACGTGACTCCAGGGCAAGTGCTCTAACCACTGCACCACGCGGGCGACATAAAAATTAAACATATCTACGTCCGTTTAAAAAATGTGTCTGACTTATGTAATTGGAAAATTAACGAGTTTGGTTTCAATGAGGAATGTTGATTTGATATGATTTTTTTCCTCGTAAATTTCAATCGTCAAAATCAAATAATTTAAATTTATTATGACTTAACTTGGTTTAATTTAAATTTTTGTAAACCCGATACATACGTGCACAGTGGTACGTTGATTGAAATGTTTGTTAGGGGTTATGAATATTTCTATTTAATGAAAATTAGATCTTTGATCGGCTCGATCCGCAATCGAAATCTTTATTTAAGTACAGTATAGTGTACACATTTGTTTTACACGTCATGTATGTACCGTATTTCCTTTGTTGGTTATCAAAAGAACGCTATTAGAATCTAATAAGCTAACGTCACCCTTATCATGACACTATTTAAATTATAAAAAAAAAATTACAATATCAACCGATTTCTAAAAGTTTTTTTTTACTAAAGTTAAAGTATTAATTTTCATTTTTTTTATTTTTACTATTACCACAATGCTGTCTACAATTGATAATTTTTACTCTCCTTAAAATTGTGCATTATTTTATAGTTTTCTTTTTTTCCCGTCTCAATGGGCGGAGTTATGGAAAAGTGGGTTATGTACAGAAAATCCACACTTTAAACAAAAGTAACCACACATAACTCCGGTACAATTGAATATACAGACGACATATTATCAATTAACAATGGAAATTTCCATTCCTATGTCGATATGATATATTCTAATGAGTTTGAGATAAAAAATATCACAGAGTGTGACACATCTGTTTCATACTTAATTGAAAAAGACGTTAATGGTAACAACCAAGCTCTTTGATAAACGTGATACTTTTAACTTTACTATCGTCAATTTTCTTACTTATGCAACAATATACCTTCATCACCTGAATACAGAGGTATATATCTCAGTTGATTCAACGCGCAAGAGTATGCTTTGCGTACGAACAATCTCTAAAACTAGTTAAATTATTGACAAACAAGTGACAATGACTTACATTTTTCATAGTAATTGTTAATCCATTATTCATACACTGCTTTGACCACGGATTTTTTCTGTAAATTTCCGATCATGACAAGGAGTACATGGCAGGTGTGACCGGTCGGCAGGGGACGCTCTCACCCATCCACCCCCTGATCCCACTTCTGGTGTTTTGGAGGTCCGTTTTTGCTCTGCTACTGTTTTGTATTGTTTTATGGACTTTTGATCTTCAATTCTGTTCGTAATCTCCATATGTTTCATTTAGATATTATATTCAATATCAATTGAAGAGTAAATGTTTTAATTCTTTCTTTTTTATCAAAATTATTCCCTTTCTTTTTGAAAGAAGGGTAAAAATTTAAAATTAAGAATAATTATTCTTTTCTTTTTTAGAAAAATTGGATGACTTACCACTTAGTGTCTTGGTTATTCTTTATTCTTTTTTATTTACGAGAAACAAACAATTCGATTTAAACACTGACAATCATTGGTTGGAAGTGATGAATAGAGTTAGAAGTGTATTTGGATTGAAGGACACGTCTACAGAAGAAGGAAAAGGGAATGTGGAATTATTGTGTGATATGTTTCGATCTATATCTAACAATGATAATGTACTGGAAGTTCCAGATGATTTATTTTGTGAAATATTCTGGAGTTTTTTCAGACAGAATGCATTCACAGAGAATCGCTTCGATTTTTTCTTGGAACATTCACAAAAGGAAACTGTTGCAGAATTTTGTAGAACGAGTGGATACCAGAAGGTTCCTAACGAGCGATGTATTATACTTCCTCATGAATATGACAAAAAATTTATCGACAAACTTGGACAGAAAATATTAACTCATCAAACTTTACAGGACCATTCTATTCATGAAGAAATTTCAAGAAAATGTATGCTTGCTCTCTCTCTCTCTCTCTCTCTCTCTCTCTCTCTCTCTCTCTCTCTCTCTCATTAAATTTTAATTTTTTCAAATATGCAACTGAAAGTACTTTTTTTGTATCATATAAAAAACACAAGCATCCGTTGTTATTCACTGTCATCTATATATATTACGTAAGAAAAAGAATACTGTTTAGTCATCTTTTTGTATGGTTGTTAGCTAAGGCTAGAGAGGAAGAACTATTTTTTAGTTTGTCAATAATCAATAAGAAAGATGTTTATGAGAATTGACATTATTTTACTTTCAGTGTAGTATATCATTTAATTCTTCTCTTATCCAGATGACATTCCCGTTGTAGTCTTGACTATGGGAAAAGACTTCATTCAGAGGTATATTGCATACCTAAATAATGGTAAACAGTCCGTATATCATACTCAAGGAATGATTGTTGGATGTGCTGGAGCAGGAAAAACAACTCTTCTCAAACGATTGAAAGACCGTCCTATAACAGAAATATTAAATGTGGAACGGACCGAAGGAGTCAAAGTTCACCCCGATGTATTTAGAGTAGAAAATCGACAACTCTTAGGTAGCATAAGAAAAATTTAACAATACAATATTATTTTTTTGCAATATATGGTTTTATTCAATATCCTACTAATCATATATCATATATCATGATATTTTCTTTAGTAAATGAAAACCAAGAAGTGGATTATTTTCGCTTTCCCCTGGACAGCGTTCTTGCTTACCAATTTCCAATTGACAAAGAAAGAGATCAAACTAACTTTAGTTCACCTCAAAGAAATATGGATGCTGGTTTTAAATTCACAAATACGATTGCCAAATTTAAAAAGAAAAAACAGGATAATCAATCCGACACTCCTGTCATACAAGATGAGAGTAAACCAATGACCACTCCTGCATCAACTCAAGAAATTCCAAAACCTGAATTTACCTCTCAAGAAAATTTACGCAAATCGATCAGAGAGGACAGGTAAAATACGTTGTTATCAAATGAACATACCTTAAAGCCTCTTCTTAAAACTTTTAAAAACGTTGTTTCCGGGGAAAGTGAAAGATGCATACAGCTACTAACTCTGCTTGATTTTGCTGGTCAGTCCGCTTACTATGCCTGTCATCAGATTTATTTAAGTGCACGGGCCTTCTACATATTAGTGGTAGACATGTCAAAAGAATTAAATGAAGAAGTGGGCAAAGATGTGTGTGACCATAGCGGCGCTGTTTTCGATTCTTGGAAATACAGAGGTATTGTTATATTCAGACACAACTAGTATTTAATGAGAAGATAATTATGGGGCAATTTCAATTTTTGCATCACCAATTACATTACAGTATGTATACAAAGCTCTTTTAATAATTTTTAATACATTTAGATTTCTATGACTTCTGGATGAAATCTATACACACGTACAGCAGTCCAAATGCACCCGTGATAATTGTTGCCACGCATGCAGAGAATAAACAAAAAACGGTAAAAACCAGAGCATTTATCCATCTTTTACGTAATTTTCTAAAACATAGTCTAAACTATTTTTAGCAAAGACAGCTATTAAAATAAATTTTGTTGCAATATGGAAATAATAGTGAGCATTTTCATTATGCAAACATGTTAAAATACCTCTTAATGATTATACTAATATTCTTGCGCACTGAAAAAACACATATTTTTGTTGAATAAAATTATCGATCTATGAAATGGATACTTATGATGTGGATACTTAAGAATTCCAAAGAACTTTTGGACTTTTTGAAATCACATTATTTTACCAAAATCGACAGCTTAAAAACTTACTACTTTTCAACTTTGCACACAACCATTCCACACGATTAATTAAAGTCCAGGCTTTTTGATGTAATTAACAGCTGCTTTTACGATAAAATGGAACTTGTAAATTTACTTACCGTGTCCTTGGTGATTAACAAAATAATTTTGTTGAAAAATATTTTGATTGTACATACAAGTACTCTGAAGTTGACATCAAAAAGATGCTTGAGTTTCTGACTGACAATATCTATGATGTTTTTTGGAGACCAGGTCTTCCAACAATCTGTTGGAATTTCATGGGTACCAATTGCGCCCCCATCTTAGCAGACCTATTTTTGTATTCATATGAATCAGATTTTGTGCAAAGTCTAATGCGTGATAAAAAGAAAACACTTGCCCTAGCTTTCAACTCGACATTTAGATATTGTCAATTAACAATGGTAATTTCCATTCTTATGTTGATACGATATATCCTGGTGAGCTTGAAATTAAGGTTTACAAATTTGGATATTTTAATTTAAAAGACGTTAATGGTAATGCATCAATCATGTAATGAAAAACGTGATGACTTTTCAAACTTCCCTTACTGATGCAGCAATGTACCCTTTTCACCTGCATATAGACATACGAGGTTATCAAAAAGTTCGTGGACTGAGGCTTTAAAACTAGTTCTATGTAGTCTGTGCTTTCGCTTTCATAATTTATATGGAACATAAAATAACAAAAAATAATAAAGAAACATGAAAAATTAAATCTTAATACGTTTAATATTTGCCAAATTATAAAATAAAAACGACATTATATGATCACCCTGCGCTGTCGCCGTTTAGTTTCATGACGTCCGACGTCATTATATTTCAATGTTCGCTTCTTTTACCTAATACACTTATTTTGATCAGATTTCCTGGAACTGAGTAAAGAGTTAAACCCGCATTGTTTATATGACTTTACAATTTCATGAACTGCGGCTTTCAATAAATATACTATTCGAAATGGATTTATAAATTGGGCGAGATCCTCGCTTGATTGTGCCAGCATATTTTGCTTTTGGGAGTTCAATTTCTACAACAACAATGATCAACGTCATTTTTTGACGCGATTGATTTTTCACACCTTGACTACAGATCGACATTTATTGTGCATCCTTTTTCCTCTCTGAATCTATTTTGACAAGTACTTTGGATGCATATTATTTCTCTTTATCCATTTTAAACACTTCTTAGGTCTATGCCAGTTTTTCTCAGGGACAAAACTTTATAAAATGTTGGAAAAGAAAACCCTTCCCTTCTTTTGACGTCAATTTCATGGCCTTATTTAATTGGCGACTCCATGTAAAATTCACGATAAAATTTCACAGACCTTCCAGAAGGAATAAAAAATTTCAGATTTTATGGAACAATTGTGCCCCAACACAAACCTGATTTTAACAGGATTTTTGGATGTCAAATGTTCATATCAAAAGTGTTCTTCTCAGTTACACTTAGGTTGCAAAACCGTCGTGTTCGAGAATACGCCTCCTGGACATACCCTTGCTTACAAAAACAGTACTAAATTATTATAAAATAAAATTTATAATTTGTGGTTTGTTCTATAGATAGAATAGATGATGCTTATATGAGATATTTAAAAATTTATTGATGTACCTAAAGCGGTTTTAATTTTATGGCGCTAGTCCACGAAATTTTTGATAATCCCTCGTATCTCTGTAGATTAGATATATTCAAGAGCATGCTGTACGTTTAAACAATTTCTTAAACGATGTAATTTATTGACAAACTAGATGTCTGAACAAGAATATCATCAGTCTCGTGTAAAATCATCATTTTGAAAGTTCTATGGTCATCATTTAGTAAGTTCTATGGTCGATATGTCGGTCCAGCTAGCTTAGTGATAGAGCGTTCGCTCCGTTATCGAGAAGCTTGTGTTTGATTCTTGTTCGAGGCGACACGTAAAACCTGAGACGTAAGCATAGGCAGTGGTTGTTCCTTCGTTAACTCTCGGCATAAGAAGTGAAAGTTACTGGTTTTTCGGATTTGACCTTAAAAATGTAGTTCCCGTGTCGCGGAAGGCGTTGGCACATTAAAGAGCCCTCACTGCTCAATGGCCTTGAGTGCCGAGCATAGGTCTAAATTTGAAGCCCTTCACCGGCATACGGTGACGTCTCCACATTAGTGAAAAATTTTCGAGAGGGACGTTTAAAAAACATACAATCAATCAATTTTTGGTCGATACAATGACCTTGTCAGCAAATACAATTGAGTCAAATGCTTACTGACGTTTTTCATACTAATTGTTAGTAAATTATTTATACACTAAATTGACGATGGATTTTCCTTTTATTTCCTGATCATGATAAGGAGCAAAAGGCTGGTGAGACCTGTCAGCTGGGGATTACTCCTCCATAGCACTTTATCCCACCTCTGGTGTTTTAGAGGTCCTTGTCTGCTCTGCTCCTTTTCTGTATCGTTTTAAGGATTTTTGATCTTGAATACATGTACCATCATTTTTTCCATATGTTTCAAGAAAAAAAATATAAGTATAAGAGGGACCGTTTTATAGATGAAGAACCATTGGTTAATAGTTTTTATGTAAAAATTGTGTGTCTTGTCAACTACCTCTACAATGAAGCTTTTACATTATATACTCTTCATGTCTGAAAAGCAATACAATTTAATGTATTTTTAATTATTAGCTCACCTGAGCCGAAGGCTCAAGTGAGCTTTTCTGATCACATTTTGTCCGGCGTCCGTCTGTCCGTCTGTCTGTCTGTCTGTCCGTCTGTCTGTCCGTCTGTCCGTCTGTCTGTCTGTAAACTTTTCACATTTTCGACTTCTTCTCAAGAACCGCTGGGCCAATTTCAACCAAACTTGCCACAAAGTATCCTTGGGTGAAGAGGATTCAAGTTTGTTCAAATGAAGGGCCATGTCCTTATTCAAGGGGAGATAATAGGGAATTAATGAAAATTTAGTGGAATATTTTAAAAATCTTCTTCTCAAGAACCACTGTGCCAGGAAAGATGAAACTTATGGGGATACATGCTCAGGTAGTGTAGATTCAAGTTTGTTCAAATCATGACCCCCGGGGGTAGGGCGGGGCCAAAATGGCCGACCAAAGTTTTACATAGAAATATATAGGAAAATTCTTTAAAAATCTTCTTGTCAAGAATGACAAAGCCATAATTCATCATATTTATATGGAAGCATGCTCAGGTAGTGTAGATTCGAGTTTGTTCAAATCATCACCACGGGGGGTAGGGCAGGGCCAAAATGGCCGACCAAAGTTTAAAATAAAGATATATGGGAAAATTCTTTAAAAATCTTCTTCTCAAGAATGACAAAGCCATTATTCATCATATTTATATGGAAGCATGTTCAGGTAGTGTAGATTCAATTTTGTTTAAATCATGACCCCCGGGGGTAAGGCGGGGCCAAAATGGCCGACCAAAGTTTTACATAGAAATATATAGGAAAATTCTTTAAAAATCTTCTTCTCAATCATTTTCTAAAAAATAGCAAATCCATGATTGGTCATGGGACTACTTTTGGATTTAAACTTTACAATAAAAAGCCATTTTATACTAGTCCTACCCTTGGTGCTCAGGTGAGCGATGTGGCCCATGGGCCTCTTGTTTTTTTATGAAATTATTTTTAAACCTTTCAGTTTATGTATTGTTTTGACGTGAATGGGATTTATTTCTGTGTAGAGTGACACTTGGTTGATTACTCTGCCCCTTGTCTTTCTGTCTTTTCATCCATCCGTACATCTATCACACCTTATTTCTCGAGAATGATAAATCGTATATGTGGATATCATGGTTTGCACATACATGTATATTGCATGGCCTTCTGGCTCTTTAAACTAACATTATTACTGACTTTTTGACCCTTTTGATTGATATTTGACTTACTTTTTAACAGAATACAAAGAACCGATATACACATCTTTTTTTTGGAATTTAAGCGTTTTCGCTCATGATATGAGAATAAAATTATGAATTGCTTTTCTAAAATGGATTTCGTTTTAAATTAAGTTGTAGGCTAATAGTTCAGTAGATCACACTGTAATCTCTCTAAGGATTATTAAAAAACAAAAAAGTATTCTAATATCTGAAATTCAATATCATTATTTAATTCTTTAATTATTTACGTTGTTCTTAAATTTTCCCCTGTTAGCAAAACACATGACCTATTATACTATTAAGAAAAGTTATTTTAAACACAATTAAAGTCATGTACATCGTTACTGATGTTATAAAGCAGGCAACACATGCATTTTTCGGTACACCCTAAATCATGTAGCATTTATAAATACAAAGGCTTACACACATGACTTTATGTTTTTCCTGTGTAAATCGATATGAAATTTTGTATGCATTTAATATATCTGATCGATAGAAAACACAAGGGTTTTTAATATATAAAATCTTAAAGCTGAACATTATTCGTTAAAAAAATATCCGCCATATTCGATCGTTCTCTCTATATCTGAAGGTTTCTATATAAAGAGCCGATTACCAAGACAATAAAACAGTCAGGTGTAACATATGCAAAGAGTATACCTCATTGATACTATTTCCCATTTACGAATCGTGATCAACTTTAATTCAGCTAGATACATGTAAATCAAATTATATGGATCATAGACTTCTCAGCCAACATTTGGTAACATATAAAGAAAGGAAAATATTTACACTATTTCTACCTGAGGATGAGACAAGTAAACTCGAGAATGTAGATGATATCAAACAGTGTATTGTTGACACGGTCGAAAAACAACCTTACTGGGGTGAAAAACTTCAAAGTTCATGGGTAGTCTTTGAAAAAGAAATATTAAGGAGAAAAAAAGAAAAGTCAAAAGTTATAAAGATACAGAGATTAGAGGAACTGTGCAAGAATTTGAGCTGCCACATAGAATTGGGGATGAAACAGTTGAAAGATGCTCTGCGATTTTTTCATGAAATTAGAACGATTTTATATTTTGATAGTACTGGCTTAGATGAAACGGTCATTCTGGATGTTCAATGGTTTGTGGATGCCTTCAAAAATATAATAACAGATGACCAACTCAAGAAGCAAAAACGTATGAAGATTGACCAGCTATGGGAAATTTTCTATGAAAAAGGAGAATTACATGATAATTTACTTGAAAACATTTGGAAAGAAAGTGAAGACTTTGGTGAATCATTCTTTGAACATAAAAAGGAACTTTTAAGCTACATGCAACATTTAGGATTATTATCGGAAGGATCTGAAAAGACCGATAATATTCATCTTATACCGTGCATGAACAAAAAGTCAGTATCAGAAGAATTTACAAGAAAATGTCCTCGAAGCTGTTTAGTCAGCTTCAGGTTTGACTTTTTCCCCAACTTTTTATTCTTGAGATTCATTGTTTCTTGTGTAAGCAGCAATGGTTGGACGATACTCGTGGAGCATGGATTTAAATATCTTTTCAAAAACGCTTGCATTTTAAGGTTGAATAATGCTGATGTTGCAATTAAAACCAACGAAAATATTGTTGACATCCAATTTTTAGAAAGTCGGAGTTTTGCTGAATCTGCGAAATGTGATATCTTGAAGAAAATTAACAACATTCTCCAAAATTTGACACGAACATTCCACACAGATATTCCATTTGCCATGGGATGTAGATGTAAAGAAACAAATATTTCTGAGCCTAAAGATGCAAATTTCTTGTCCAAAGAAGAACTTCATCAAATGAAAAAGTCTCAAAGTAATCAATGTGTTCTTTGTGAAACAGAAGTTCATCAAGTCTCACTGATTGATTTGTGCAAAATTTTGGAAGAGGTATTGTAATTATATATAGTAGCTTAAGCTTCCTTTTTTAAGTGTTGTTTAAAATTACGCATTATAAGATTTTTCTTTCCTTTACGGCATTCAATATATTTTTTGATCTCGAATATATGAGAAACTTTCTGGATTACGATTGAAAAACCAAACTAAGAGTTTGTTCAATTACTTTCCGGGATTCTGTTCACCATGGTTACGAAAAGGTTGAAAGGGTATTCTCTCCTGGTATGATAATTTTCAAAACTTTGGTTTTAAATTTTCTTGAAGAAAAGTGGACATGTAAATGCATAAATTTTAGTTTTAAAATATCTTTGTATTTCAAAAAGTTAAATCACATAAATTTGCTTACATTTTAGAAAGAAGAAGACTCGATACTGAGAGAGATAAGCAGGACATGGAATTCGGGGTTGAAGATGTTAAGCATATCGAATCGTTACAAAAGGCTTGTTCAAGAGGAAACAAGGACCAATTTGATCATGAGTTCAAGAAGATCAAGGCCGAAAAAGAAATTCTTTTGGCAAAAGACAATGAAGGGAACTCTCTTTTGCATTTTGCTTGTGAAGGTGGTAACATTGATATTTTACGTAAATTGCTTGATGAGGGGTTTCAACTGCATTCGGTTACATACAAGGGTAAAACAGTACTTCACATTGCCTCGCAATTTGGTCATGTACCAATCTGCAAGTATCTTCTCTCAAAAAGCCATGATCTGCTTGCTATGATCGACAGGCGTGGGGGACATGCAGTCCATTTTGCGTCTGAAGGCGGGAATATTGAAGTTTTGAAATTTTTAGTAAATAACAACATCGACCCCAAGCAATTAACTGAAACAGGAAGAAATATCTTGCACATTGCCAGTTCAAACAATCAACAAGATATGTGCAGATACATAGTTGAGAAGTAACCAGAATTACTTGATTCTGTTGATAATCAGAAATGGAATGCACTTCATTTTGCGACTGCTAAAGGATATCTTGAGATGTTTGATATACTTGTCGAATTTAGCCAAAATTTAATCACTAAAACAAAAAAAGTGACACTATTCTTCATATCGCATGTCATAAAGGGCGGTTGAATATGTGCAAACGAATAATACAATCCTGGCCATATCTAATACAAGAAGAAAACAATATGAATCGAACTCCTATATTTTCTGCAGCAGAGGGAGGTGATCTTGAAATAATAAAACTTCTAAAAAACAATGGCGCTAATGAAGAGGCAGTTGCAGATAATCATACTCTGCTGCATGTAGCAAGTGAATTTGCTCGCCATGACATTTGTAAATATCTTTTAGGCAAATACCCTAAAATGGCTAATCAGTTGACAAGCAAACATTGGAACGCATTGCACATGCTTGCCGCAGGACCGTCAAAGTTTGAGGATGACGAAATAGATGTATTCAAACTATTGGACAATTATTATGTGGACATTCATCAAATTACAAAAAAAGGAAGTTCAATTCTGAAACTTGCTTGCAAGAATCACAAATACGAATTGTGCAAATATATGATAGAAAATCATCGCTCACTGTTGGACATACCAAACGTAGATCTTCTAAAAACTGCTGAGGAAAATGGTAACAAAGACATGATTAAATTGTTTAAAATGTATTGCAAACAGGATTAATCTTAAATTTTTTATTTCCTCTCACGCATATTCTAGACATTTTAATTGTATTTTAAGTTATGGGTTCATAAACTTGTTCTTGCTTGACTATGAAGTTTTTTTTTGGTGTTAAATTTGTAAGTCTGAAAATGTATGATCTTTATGTCTTTTTTAAAAATATATATATAATCTTTAGAAGCATTCTGCGAAATGCTACACGTATTTAAAATGTTTTACATGTAACGGAGCTTAGCCAGGGCCCCATCCCTGGTAGCTGCCAGTTTAGTAGTTTATATAATAATTGTTAATGAATGGGATCTGGGAAATAAAGATTGGGAAAGAAGAAAATACTGTGATTTTTCAAATGCTTATCCCTAATCCCGTAAATTTTTTTTAAATTGAAATACATGTACAGAATATTGAATAAAATTTGAATTTTACCACATTATCTCTTTAATCATATTAAGGGATAATTAAGACTTTCCTGGCTGAAAATGTGTCGACATTTAGATACGTTTATCTACGACATATTTCCCATTAACAACGGTTATTTCCATTCTTATGTCGATACGATATATCCCGGTGAGCTTAAAAGAGCCTGACACGTATGTTTCATATTTAGATATTTTACTTGAAAAGTGCATGAATGGTAATCTAACAACCAAACTTTATGACAAATGAGATGATTTAACTTTTCAATCGTTAACTTCCCTTACCTATACAACATTCTCTTTTCCCATTAGGCAAATGAATTTGATACGCAAAAGTATGCTATACTTGTGAAAAAATTTTCACACATGGAAAGTTATTGACAAACAAGCAAGAATATCAGCAGTCTCGTTTTAGTTACCTTGATAGCAAATATAAATTATCATTAAGTCAAATGCTGACTGACGTTTTTCATTAACATTGTAAGGCAGACTGCATTGTCGACAGATTTTCCTCTTTTTCCCAATTATCGTACAAGGTGCACACGGTGGATGTGATCGATCGATAAGGGATGCTTTCTACTCCATATGGTACCTGCTGTTTTGGAGGGATGTGTTTACTCCGCTCTTATTTTGAATTGTTTAATGGACTTTTGAGCTTGAATACTTTAACAAAGATGAAAAACACTTGAAAATAACAGGGATTGCCCAATGCGCACATTACCTTGTAGCATTCAATGACAAACAAGCAAAGGAAAATTCAGAAACTATTTTATTTGGCTGAATGGGCCACGGCCGCTGAAATGAGGGAGCCGAGGCATCAATATTCTGCCTTGTAATGGCATCCCTAAAAATGCAAAGGGAACCCTGGGAACAGATGTTCACCTCTCGTGACTAGTCCAAAATGCACACAAAATATTCAAATAAATGACAATAAGTTCCGAAAGCCTACTGGTGAGCCTAATAGCCGCCACGAGACCATGTCAAACATGGTCTGCGCGACCAGTAGGGAAAGCGTGACAGAACTTAAGTAAACCACCCCCTCCCCAAGAAAAACTTTTTTTGAACTGCGATATATCTAAAATAAATTCATTACTGGTCCGAAAATACCATTAATATGCAAATAACTTGGGGGCAAAGTATTACCCAAATAAGCAAAATTGTTGTCAGCAATGCAATGCAATGCAGTGCGGCAAAATCACTGCCCAAATACTGAGTAAGAGCGAAAATATATCGCCAACAAAAGGACTAGTCACAAGCAAATGCAAAGCGCCAAATTACATGTAAGTAAATGACTAGCACTATGACCCCATAACTAGTCATAGCGCAGCCATGGCCCAAACTCTCCCTGTGCTGGTAAAACCTTTAATTCCGGGCATGAAAGGAAAAACCTGAAACCCTTGCTGTAACCTTTATAAAGTTGTTACACTTAAAAACCACTTCGGACGATCGGGGCGGATCTCAGGGTACCTAATAAATCTCTCCCGGCCTTTATTAAGAAATTCGCGACACTGCCATTGAGGCGCTTTCTTAACTGCATCACACCTTGCTGATTAATCCCCCCCCCCCATGACGCCGAGGTAAAATTTCAGAACATACTATAATAGTCACTTTACCAGTTTCCGCAAAATTTGAGTAATCCAACCTTATATCTAATTTCTAAAAAATAAAAATTTACAAAATATTACTCAATTTGTAATCAAATCAAGTATCCTTAACATTTAAAAAAGGCCACGATAAATTAATTAAAGGTGTTATTTACATGTACAGGCACGTAGCATCGTTTTTGAAAGTGGGGGGGGGGGGGGGCAACCAGAGAAATTGTTTTTACTTACCTGAAAAAGTTGACAAGCAAAAAAAAAACAAAAAAACAAAAAAAAAGCGAAAATTAAGAGTTGCCCGGGGTGGGGGGGCAAAGCCAAGTTACTTTCACTTCCAATTTTTTCCTACAATTCCTTAATATCACTATACTATGGTTAAAAGTGGGGGGACAACCATCCTTTCAATGAACATTTTCTATAGTAAAGGTAATGTTGGGGGGAAAAGTAGGGGGGCCAGGCCCCCCCCCCCGGTTGCTACGTCCCTGATGTATATTTTCTATTGAAGTAATTAACAGTAATTTTTATTCACTGATCCTGTTTTGTCATTGAACATTTTTCCCGGCGGCAAATGCAATGCACCATACATTGAAAAGTAAATAAATACGCTCAATATTAACTCCTTTACACAATATAAATTTCCCCAAAAATGTTTGCACCTATGTAGGGAGGTTTTCACTTCTCAATGTCAAAAAAACATATTTACACCTATGTAGAGAGTTTCTCAATGTCAAAAAAACATGTTTGCACCTATGTAGAGAGGGACCTTAAATCTACTAACTTGCCCCTTCTAGAAACAGGTATGTGACTGAGGGGATCAAGGATCTGATTTTAATCAAATTGAGGTATGTGCTACCCCCACAATTAATAACTAAGCTAGGAGGGTCATCAATCTTGAGCAAAATCCTGACCTTTGGACAAATTTTAGGTTAAGCAAAGGGGGGGGGTGTCAAATAGGGACAGCCACTCTTCACAGGGTTATTTCTTTATTACATGTAACTCGTTGAATGGCTTCGTCAATAAAATACATGTATACCTTAAAGACTCAGGATTCTCACAATCGTATGCTTGTCTACTGTCTAGGGCCCTTATAAGCTGTAACAGAGCTTAAAAACTAAAATGAAAACCTTCCAAGTAATTCAGGTGCAAAATGTGTCGAGAGGATAATTTGTTGAGCATTTTACAACGCTCGCAATTTTAAAGGGGGGGGGGGGCTATACTATTGATGTCTAAAAGACTGGGTTGAACTCGATGCAGGTCTGTTATAGGTATTTGGGGCTGCTAGAGTTTCTGAGGGCAAGGAACACCGTGCTGACTGCGTGTTTGCCGACACAAGATTTGATGGAGAGCGAGTTATATTTTTGTGCTTAGTGTGTGGGTGTGGCTGTGAGCAAAGGATACAAGTGTGACTGTACTGACATTGTTGTCTTGGACATGCGCCTTTATAATTAAAATCATAACACTTGAGTGAAGGGGGATTGGGTCCTGATCCCTGCACAGTCTGCATCGTCATAGGTCTGTTATACATATAGAGCAACCACAACTCTTGGTCAACTACTGCAAATGATAATACAGGATTACGCTCTTTTTTAAGTCGGAACTGGATGTCATAGTCCCGCCAGCCCAACCCCATAATACGACTGGTGCCTAACCGTATTGTGTGCATATATTTTAACAAAGATACTGCTGCATGGGGATGAGCGGATGCATAAATCGTTGAAAAGATAAGGAAAGCGTCAGTCCATACTTGTATTGTATTGTATTGTAATGGGTTTTGCTTTAGGCTTTTTCGTGACTGCAAGTTTCCTGTCTTTTAGAGAAAAATATTTAGTGTCATCATTAGGGTCAGTTTCTGGGACATTATTAAGCAGTATACCTAAATTTATGTACTCCCCATTGATAATCTTTATTTTTACATTGTTTGGGACGTTATGTCCTAACTCATTGTCATAGCTGGGCACAGCTGCCCTACATGCACTAGAAATAATTGTATCACCTGATGGCTCATCCAAAATAGGGGAGGGTGCTGGTTCTACTACACCCCCCCCCTATGATTCATTTATCAAAGCTGCTACGCTTTCAGTGACCTGTCTCAATTGGTCTGCTGTCAACACCACTGGTTGCGGAGATGCTGGAAGGCTGCTACATGTAACTGGCAGCTGAGAATGGTCATGTGCTGAAGGATCCAATTGCAATGCGGGGACAGTCGATGCTGCAGCAACAGCATTCACCAATCGAGGACCCCGTCCTCTCCTTCGACCTTTCCTTGGTGTGGGCTGACTATTGCTGTCTGCTTTGTGCTTCGGCATTCTGTCTATCTGTAGTCGTCTCGCATATAATTAAAAATATAGAAAATATCCTTTACAAAAAACAGCAAAAGCTCATATCATCCGTAATTATAATTCTGTTTAGAATCAAGACTGTTATTATTAGGCTATTAAGAAATTATATATAAACACGTGCTGCTCCGCATGGCCGCATGGCGGCATGTTTTGCCTAGTTTTTTTGTTTGAACCAATCCGTCGAAACTACATCAAATATCTATGCATCGAAGCGTAAAAATGTGCTAAGAACCTTTTCCAAAACTTATAAAACTAAGATAAATATTTTTAATAAGGCAGACCAGCTAAAACAATGAAAATGATTTGCTGATTCAAAAACACATCCTTACTGATGACACAACGTGGTGTGACGTCAAATGTACTATTAAGGTAACACAAATAACAACGGGAAAGAGAGGAATAATTCTATACGGGTTGGCTAACATACACTGTCAGCCGAACCCGATCAAAATATAAAATAAGTTACTTGTATTTCACTTTGATAAATGGCTTTAACCTTTATTGGTTAAATCCCAATATGTTATCTCTTTGTATTACATGATTTTATCTGTATATTTTTCAATATGTGAATAAAATATTAAGGCAACACTTGTTAAAACGGAAGCACTTTATCGTTTTATAGACATCAATTTTACAAGGAACAAAAGTTCTCGAAGCATTCTATTTTTGCTAATAACCAAACGTAAGGAACAGTTATCTACCGATATTTACTGTAAAACAACAGATACCCATCAATACCTTCACTTTAGTTTTTGCCGTCCAAGCCGTTCAATACGCCCAATTTCTTATTGCTTAGCAAGAATAATGTGTACTATAGTAAGTGACAAAGAAATAAGAGATAAATGTCTAAGTGAATTCAAAAAGTTTTTTCTTGAAAAACGTTTTCCTATAGGTATTATTGAAGGCGGGATCAGGAACTTGAGGCGGTAAAACTTGACAGAAAATATCCGATATAGTTATCAATGCTACCAGAAGCCAAACTTAGATTGAAAAGTATTAGGCCTACAATATACTATGTACAATCCAAGGCACAAACTGTTAACGTTCTAAAACCGATGAGGAAAATGTCAAAAGTTTTAGAAAATATGTTTCTTAACAACAAAAGACAATTCAGGAATCTACGACGGATATTATGCAAATCTTCATTTCATTAACAAAATTCAATAAAAGTCAAAAAGTATTCCGATTTCCGTTGTGGAACCAACTTTAATTTCGGGAATAAAGATTTAATTGTCAAAGCAGACATGACATGCAAGTCTAAAAACGTAGTTTACTGTTCTACATGTGCAGGATATGGACTATTTTATATTTGGGAAACTAGAACCACACTACGTATACGTGTCCGCATACACAAACTACACATTAACCAGCCTGAATACAAAAAATAAAAATAAGCGGACATCTGGATATTTGTGACCGGATTCAGATTTTTTTTCCGTTTCACAAACGTTATACTGACAATTTAGTGAAAAGATGAAACAAGGAGAAATACTTTATACAGCTGATAAAACCATCATCAATCCGTTGGATCCTGATATTTAAATTCTTATACTTTTTAGCCAAGAATAATTTTAGTTTCTACATACATAGCTTAATTAAAATTCAAATAAAAAAATTAGGGTCAATATTCTTCTTTTGGCGCTACAGTACATTTAATATGTCTTAATAAAAAATTACATCTTCGCCGTTTCTCTCTAATATTTCTATCCAATTAAAGCAAGAAAGAAAATAAATTCTAAGTCCATTTAAAAGAAAGACACTTTAAGATTGTGGCTAAGAAAAAGTTTCAAATTGCTTCTCATAATCAATTATTTGACCTTTCTGCACTAATGAAAAGTAATTTTTCTGGCATTGAAAATTTAATAAGCAAGATAATTCTTTTAAAGTCTTAAACTTTTTTTCTGAATTCAAGCAAATAGGTCAAGATTATCTTAAATATTTAGAAAAGAACATCAAAAGTGGGGGTATATGATGTAAATTTTCAGATATAATAAAAAAAAGTGTAATTTTACGTTGAAATTGGCTCAATTTTTTCCTGGATTTTCAGAATATATTTATTTGTCTAACTTCGTTGAAAGAATTCATAAGAAATAATTTAATGGATATTTAAGAACCAGCATATTACATTTCACTGCAAAAAACCCGCTTCGTCTGTAACCAGCATGGAAAAATAGGAATCAAAAATAAACAATACTGTTATAGATTTTTAAAAAAAACTATCATTTTCTTGTAAAAGTTTCTTCCGCCACAAAATATCGTTCCTAGTTTAATTCTACTTGAATGGAATTTACTCGTGGTTTTTTCATTGAATATATTTCAATTTGCATTGTAGAATTTAAATTTAATGTTAGAACTTATAAATGATGCACAATTTTATAAATGAAGGACAGGACCAAAATCCACTCAAAAGCTCAGGATCGAATGTCCATAAATAGTTCGATTTTGACACTTCTATATTTTTGTATAATGCAGACATTTAAAAGCAACTACAATGCTCTATCGGTATTGTTACGTCATTGTATTGTTTTATTATAACCTCAAAAGTTTAAATTTGTTTTTAAAAATCGTTTGAGTAAAGAAAGCGCAGAAGATATATAATTATAAGCGAGGTTAACCGGATTCCTTGGGAAAACATCATACTACACATGCGCGAGAATGATGGAGAGTTCGCCCTAAAGACAAATGTAAGATTGTTTTGTCATACATTATTTTAGATGGATTTGATTCATTCGAGTAAAATGATAATTTTTAAATGCAGTTGTTAACTGTACAGCTATTCTACAAATCTCAAATACAAAAAGATCTGCTTTTGTAAAATGCTCAAAAAAAATTTAGATCTCAATTTTCAGTTGTCGGTTTCTGATGCAATTCTTTAGACACAAAGGGGCTATCAAAAGCAGGGGTTCTCGAAAAATTTATTCTGGTTATATTTGAAAATTGACACTATCTAAAAATGCTGTGCATCTAAATGTTGCATATCACAAAAAGGAAAATTGGCGACTGAAAGCAGGTGTACCACAGTCTACTATTGCAAGAGGTTTTAATATCACGCACAGCACCATATATAACCTATAAAACATATACTATTTACAAGGAAGACATAATCGTCACAAAAAATATGGCAGACCACATGTGGCATCAGAAGCACAAGACAGCTTCAGAGGATTACGTAAATTTCATGGATGTGTCACAATGACGTCGTCTACAGCATCAGCATTTCCTGAACTGCACAAAACATCCAACAAGAATGTTTGCATCTTACGAAGGAGTGCTCGAATCATTGCATGGGGATTATTCATCCCATTGTTCTGATACCAAAACACCGCAAATATCGACTTCAAGGATATCAGATCAACAGAGTATGGCCACAGCAGCACCGTTGAATATTTTGGTTTTGCTACTAGTCCAGAATGTTTATCTGTAAGCTTATGTTAAGTTTAAAAGCTTAAAAGTGCTTAGGCCTAGTAAGAACCGTTAGAAAGACAACTGCATTCAGGACGTTGTCAGATATGGTTTGGTAGTGTAATAATACGGAAATAGGTTTTACGTAAAAATGAGACTGTTTTTGTTCATATAAAAAGGACGACTTGGACGGAAAAGGGTACTCTTCCAATGTTCAACCTTTACATGCCTTTTCAAGTTCTCAGCATCCTGGAGCCGTGTTTCAATCTGATAATACACATTCACATGCGGCTAGTTTGACAATCTTACTCTTGCAAAATAACAGCAACTTGTTTCTTCCATAGCCATCTGAATCGCCAGATTTAAACCCAGTTGAGCAGCATTGGACAAGATGGATTAACATTATATGCCAAAGACAATCGCATCCCCAGACTATGAAACAGCTGACCAAAGCTCTCAATTTAAAGTGGGAGAATATTCCTATACAATTTTTATTACACACATTTGTTTCCATTAGATGCCGTTTTTTGGCTATCATTTGTCTCTGTGGTAGGTAGTAGTATACCAGATATGAAGGGTATTGAAAATCAAAGTACATACAACAAAACAAAATAGGAACAGAGCAAACACAGACCTCTAAAACATCAGAGGTGGGATCAGGTGCCATAGAGGAGTAGGAGTGAGCATCCCCTGCTCCTTGTCGTGATAGCGAAAAAAAGGGAAAATCGGTCGCAAATTCAGTGTATAAATAATGGACTAACAATAAGTATGAAAAACGTCCGTTAGCATTTGTCATTATATCGACATTATATCGACCATAGAACTTACGAAATTATGACTTTAAACGAAACAGCTGATATTCTTGTTTTATCAACTTGTTTTCAAAAAAATTACCTCGTTTTAGAAAATGTTCATACGTAGAGCATGTTCCTGCGTATGGAATCAACTGAGATATACATTGTATTAACTCCGTGATGAAGGTGTATTGCTGCTTAAGTAAGGGAAGCAAAGTAAAAGTAATCATGTTTATCATAGAGATTGGTTGTTAGATTACCATTAACGTATTTTTCAAGTAAAATATCCAAATGTGAAACAACTATGTCAGACTCTGTGGTATCTTCTATCTCAGGCTTGCCAGGATATATCGTTACGACGTAAGAAATGCAAATTACAATTGTTAATTCACAACATATAGTCGATATATCTAAATGTTGAGTTGAAGGCCACAGCAAGTGTTTTCTTCTTTTGCATAAATTCTGCTTCATGTGAATACAAAACTAGGTCTGCTAATACGGGGTGTAATTGGTACCCATGGGAATTCCAATAGATTGTTGGAAGACCTTGTCTTCAAAAACCACAAAGATATTGTCAATCAGAAACTCGAGCATCTTTTTGATTTCGACCTCAGAGTACTTGAGTGTACGATCAGAATATTTTTAACAAAATAATTTTGTAAATGACCAATGACAAAGTCAGTAAATTTATGAGTTCCATTTTTACTGAAAAGCAGCTGTCAATTATATAAAAAAAAAACTGGACTTGAATCTATCGTGGGGAATCGTTGTGTATAATATTGAAAAGTCGTTATTTATTAAACTGTTGATTTTGGTGAAATCGTCTGATTTCAAAATGTCCAAACAAAGGTTCCCTGGAATTTTTACGTATCCACATTTGATTTACAACACTTCCTGAATATATTGTTGCACAGTACTTTTGAAGTTTCTCCTTCACTTCTCTTAATATCTTAGTGAGGAGTAAAGAAAGAGGCTTCGTTGAATATTTACTGGAACCTACTATGTATCTTTGAAGTCCCATGAAGTTTTAAAATCCAAAATATATATGGTAGTTCAAATTTATTTTAATTCTTTGGGATATTAAAAACAATCAAAACTGACATACAGTTTTGAAGAATTTCCTCCTTAGAAAGGGAACTATGAGTATAAGTTGGATAACCACATACAGAATTCAATCCAAGTACATCTAAAATACAATTTATATAAGAAGCCTGGCAAACAAAGACAATATTGTTACCTGCTTTGTCATCAGAGATCTGTATGTACTGATCATGTAATCTATTCTATTCTTTTTCAATTCTGGATTATTGAATACAGAATGATAGATAGTTTTCATTTTTTCACTTAATCTTTTAATATGTGATTTTAACATTGAGCTGCATGATACATTTAATCCATTATGACAAAGTGTCAATGTCTTCTTTTTCATATGTAACCCATCGTCTGGCGTAATCCTCAACAGAATCCAAAATATTTGAAATCCGACGCCAGTTAAAGAATCTGGGTTCCCTTTATTTATGTTCTTTTAAAATTAGTGATTTGAAGTCCTCATGATTAACTATATTTATGTCACCTGTAATAACGTTTCCAGAAGGACTATAGTTATTATGATGAAGAAGAACATGAATACGATGGTGGATTGCATTTCTAATTGAAAAATGCAGCTTTGTCTTTTTCTGTTCGTTTTCCAGAGAGAAACAGTGGATAATGCTCCTCAAATGATCATGAAATTACTAATTTGTTGATAAGATTTGATTTAAAGAGCATGTCTACGAGAAAACCATGCAAGAGGTTATGGGAGCAAGGTTCTCTGATCAACTTCATGTTTTGTGTGTTAATTTCTTCTATAATATGAAATATTTTGCCACAATTTTTTTTTTCAGTGTGGTCTCACTTAAGGGGTAAAATCGACACTGTTACTAAAAATAGAATTCTTGGTCCAAAAGCAGGGTGAAAACAGGGATTTTAAAGGATTTTATATTTAAAAATTCAGCATTTTACTTGATTATGATATAAATTATCCATATATGGTTGAAAGTAACAAGATACACTTGTTTTGGAATTTTTTTCATAATCACAAACTGTGCCCTCGTTTAAGTGCAAAAAGGTCACAAATCTGGCATATTTCCAGATTTTTGAAAACTGGTAAAAATATTAACTTTTCAAAAACCCATAACTCAGAAAGTAACGCTTAGAATCAACTCAATCTCATACCAATTATTAGACAACATGTCTGTCTACATTATATAAAAAATCTGTCTTTGGACTCTCAAATATTTTTCTGTACTTTTTACTTAAAGTTGGACATTTTTTGTGAATTTTCAAATTTTCTCATCCCTGAACTTCAGCAAGGAGTTATTTGCTGATTTAAATATTTTCAAGAATTCAAATTTTGCTGCTGAAAAATACCAGTATATTGAACATTTTTGTTTTCAATCAATAATTAT
>PRKT01000271.1:376418-408962 GCA_003671525.1 Saccostrea glomerata | reverse complement strand
CAACTTAATTTTACGACTTAGTTCTATGAGAAAACATAACCCTTTTATTTATATATTGTTTTTTTCTTTTTTACTTTTAAATATTGAAATTGTCATTTTTACACCAATTTTTTTGCATTTTCCCTTGAATATTGACCAAAATGAATTATTGGCTGCTACTAAAAATAGAAACAACCGATGCAAAAATAAACAACATATTTTTGACTCTCAATGGGTGTCCTTTAAGTTAATAATAAAAATTAGTTTGTTCTTGAGAGTGCCTATCAGAGCATTTTTCTATATATCTGCATGGTTTTCTCGTAGACAGGCTCTTAATACGTACCTTTGATTAAATATGTGGAGATAACGAACAGAGTTATGCTAAGGGTTAAGAGCTCAAAATTCTATTAACTTTTTTCAACTTACTGATCTGTGACGCAACATACATTAAATATATACGTCATAGAAATATGACGTTACCTTTTCCCCGCAAGCACTTTTTAGAGCGATACAAATTTTCTCAAAAGTTATGCGCAAATAACTATGAAGGTAGTTTTTTATAAGATCATAAATTTTCTTATTTTCTGAAATATTAGCATATATAAAATATAAGGGAATTGGCAGTATGTTGAAGATTATATTTACTTTTGAAAGTGAGTAAAAATGTGTGTTGCGGAATAACCTGAAGTAATTATTTCCCCGACAAAGACTTTACTACTAACATTTCACGATTTAACATCTACCTTGGAAAATAATAATCTTGTTTCCCTCTGTTGAATCGCAATTAAATGAATATGTATATGCGTTTCAAATTATGAAAAATTGCTACCAATAACACGTTATTTATTAAATGTAAACATGTAACAAACTTTTACAATGTTAATAATTTTTTCCTGCGAAAGTTGCATTGAACATGTACATGTATTGGCAGTTTAATGCAAAATTAGTACGGTACAAATCTGCTCAAAACATTGGCGTCGGAAGCAAATTGAAAGTGTGAGGGGGGAGGGAGGGGGTAGGTATAAGGAATTATTAAACCTTCAAAAAGATCCGACAAGCAATAAAAAAGGAAATGTGCATTGATTAAACACGAAAATCTAATTACGCGGGGGGAGGGGGGTAGGTTCGAACTCCAAACCTTTTTTTCCAAACACACCACTTTCCCCATTTTAAGCCTATATTGCAACATGTCTATGGAAAGTTGGGGGGGGGGGGCTAAGCCTACGCAGCAATGTCCAATGTCTATATTAATATATCTTTGAGAAAAAAGGGGGGTCTATCCCCTCCTACTCCCCCCCCCCTCACCCGGGTTCCGACGCTTATGCAAAATACTAGTATATTAATCCGAGGTCATTAATATGCCTATATTTGTTCAATATATATGGAAGTTGGAGTATGTAAATACATGTATCTGAATATATTATACTTAAGTCAATGATCAAATCGCTCTATATTCTATGATAAAGGATTTATCGAACATAAAAAATACATGTTGGTCGGCTTGAATATTGCATGCTTGATCAACTAACCCATTCATATATGTACATCTTCTCGTGTATAAAAAATGTATAAATTACAACAATTAAGTATTTTTTAAAAAAAATAACAAAAGTTACAGCTTAAGATTGTACATGTGTGCCTTGTTCTTGTTTAATTAATTCAGGTAATCAATTAAGCGTGAATGTCCATAGCTGAGACATGCCCCCCTCCCGTTTACGATGATCGAAGAATATTTCATGTAAAAATGTTTTACCCGTTCTCTTACTTTCTGTTGCTATTTTTAACATGCATGTTTTAACCAATGCTAAAATGTAACTAGCATTTAAGATGATTTAAATAAATTATAATGTGTGCATGTACTTTCTCAGGAAGGTAAGTATGTTGAAGATTATATTTACTTTTGAAAGTGAGTAAAAATGTGTGTTGCGGAGAAACGGTAAATGCGTGATTTTGTATTGGAAATAGGAAATGGTAAATGCGTGAAAACGCATAACTGCGGGGAAGGGGTTAAACCTTACAAAATAGTGCGGAGCAAACACTGGGATCAGGTGCCCCGGAGGATTAAACACCTCTGTCGACCGGTCAAACCCGCCATGTACCTCTTGTCATGGTCGGGAAAAAATGAAATGAAAACTCCGTCGACAAATCAATGTGTAGATAATGGCCTAACAATTAATATGAAAAATGCAGTCAGCATTTGACTTAAAGTCAGACGATACATTCCTCAAATACATATTTGTATATTCTGTTAATGTATGAAAAATATTTAGAATTTAATTACATTCTGATTTCTTAACCAGATTCTAATCGTCTTTAAAAAATAAAGCCCTAAACATTTGATTTTGGAAATTAAGTTTTTCCAGAAACAAATATTTTTAAGATATTACCCTCTGCTTTCTTGCACAAATACACAAATCGAGCATAGAACTTACGATATGATGACTTTAAATGAGACTGCTGATATTCTTGTCTCGTCAACCTGGTTTTCAGTAACTTGCTTCGTTTTAAACATTGTTCATACATTGAACATAACATCCTCTTTCGTACCAAATCAACTGAGAGATCTAGATAAAAACTTTGTATGCAAGTGACAAGGGTATATTTTGCGGGGAAGTTGACGATAGAAAAGTTAAATTGTCAACTTTATCCTAAAGCTTTGCTGTTAAATAACCATTGTCGTCCTTTTCTAGTACAATATCCAAATATGAAACAGATGTGACAGACTCTATGGTAAATATATGGAAATAACGAATAGTATCAGGCTCAAAAGTCCATTAACCAATAAAAAAGGGAACAGAGCAAAGACGGAACTTTAAAACATCAGAGGTGGGACCAGGTGCCATGGAGGAGTGTGCATCCTGTGCCAACCTGTCATACCCGCCGTGTGCTCCTTTTCATGTTCGGAAAATAACGTAGAAATCCATCATTAATTCAGTGTGTTAACAGTGGACTAACAATTAGTATGTAAAACATCAGTCAGCATTTGACACAATGATAAATTGTAAAGTATTTGCTGACATGGTCTTTCATTTCAAGCCCCTGGGATATATCGTATGGAAGATACTATTATTAATTGACAATACGACTTCGATATATCTAAATGTGGAGTTGAAGGCCGCAGCAGGAGTTTTTTTCTTTTCACAGAAAACATTTTGAAAAATTCTGCTTCATATGAATATAAAAATGGGTCTGCTAATAAGGGGGCGTCAATCTCCGAACATGAAATTACTATGTTACTAAGTGACGTTTTGTTAAGAAATTATATTCTGTGCGTTAGATTTTGCAAATGAAATTGAATGAAATATTCATTTTTTACGAATGAATCGGAAACATTGTTGAAGCAAAATAGTAGCCGAATGAAAAAAAATGTATTTAATTCACTTGTTTAAAAACATATAAGCATCACTATTTTACAGCATCATGTAAAAAAAAATTTTCTGACTTGAAAATGATTTCTGATATCAGATTGAGATTCTAGCAACTTATCTCAGTTTAAGAAAGTCGGGAGTGTTTGTAGTTTTATAATTTGGAATTAAATTTAAAAGTTTCATCACTTGTGCTTCATTTCTTGAGAAATCAGTACTTACTTCATCGAATTTCTTCTGAATTCCACCAACTGTATTATCGAATGCAAGATATCTATTACTGCATCTTGAAATGAATCTTTTAACTTCTTTGGTATAATTTCCAGGACCGGAGAGAAAAGAATCTAACGACTTATTATTTCTGTCAAGTTCATCTTTATATGTAAAAAGAACTATCGCAAACTTCAACAGCATGTCTCCGAAATGTTTCTGTATCAACTTTAGAGTCCTGATATCAGATTTTTCGATTGCTGTTGCTTTCAGAACTATGACTATCGCATGCGGCCCTGGACTACACAATATTTTCATTTGAGCGAGATCATCAGTAATATCCTTCTTCTTCGTATCAAAGAGACCGGGTGTATCTATGATTTGTAGTACATTTTCCTTTAATATAAGCTCTTCTTTCTTGCATATATTCGTCACTGAGGATGAAGATAGTTCAGATACAAATGCATATCTTCCTAAAATAGAATTTCCTGTAGAACTTTTTCCGGTTCCGGTTTTACCCACCAGTAAAATGCGAAGTTTGGTGTTTTCAGGTGTAATTTGGTTTTTCTTTAGATCTTCCTTCCCGAGGATTTTACAGACTAAAACATTGTAGAATACATGCTTTTAGATGTAAACACATGAATCATTAAAGATAAAACTAATTTTTTTTTCAATGATTTGCTTACTTTCTAACTTCTTACTATGAAAACAATCAACAAAATTTACTGGAGTAAAGAAAGTTCTTCTTAGACTGTAAATGAAGTGCATATAATGCAGTGAAAAATGCAGTATTTCAAAAAACATATTTCACACAAATTTGCCTCCAATACAACTTGCACCAGTTGCAAGAAATATTCTTAAAAACATGAACATGTGGGTATTTTTTTTTTACATTCTTATCAACTAAATAAAAAAAACAATTTTAACAAAAAATAAACATAAACATGCAAAACTTTTGAGATAAAATTGCGACTACTTATTTGATACCTCCTGAAATATTGGATTTCATTGACGTTGTGCCAATTGATTTGCCTGTCCCGTCCCTACCATTGCAATTCTGCAATGATTCAAAATCTAGCGTTTCACCAACTGATTCTGAAAAAAAAAGTTTTAATTTTTTAATATGTTTCATCATTGAACACAAAATCACTTGAATAATTTATTGTTCATAAAAAAAAGTTTGTGTTTGTTAGGAGGATGAGTCAAATCTCCTAACCAAAGTAGTAATGAACAAAGTCAACACTCTTTACAATGATACCAAGACAGGGTCTAGATTTAAACCAGTGTATACATTGTTATTTTTGGAAAAATAATTAAACAATAAAATGTTTTCTTTGTTTGTTATTACTGGAATTAACGGAAGTAGCTGACGCAGAAAAAATACATAAACCGCGTACGCATTTTATTGTTTATATTTATATCTGTTTAAATAAACATTTAAAGTATAATCAAAAAGATTAATCATTGTATTAATGATGCAAACGTCTTTATACGTTTCTTTGATGGAACAGCCACCGATAAAGAAAATGCCTGATGTAGTTCATGCAGTGATTAACGCAATGGGTTTTCTTAAGAATCAAAGGAGAACATATTCAGTGGATGTAATGATCCAGTAATGTACGTATTACAAATAACACTCTGTAAAAGGATTACATGGTTTGACTGAAAGGTTTGCATTGAATATTATTTGTTTTTAAGCTTGTAGAGACACCGTGATGAGAATAATTTTTTAAACTAAAATATATTTATTTTAATATGTATTGTTATTGATCTTTTTATAACTATTCATTAACTATTCATTAAGACCAGAAACCTCTAGAATCTTACCAGGTAAATCTTCTAATATTTTTCTCGATTCAGAGACTCTATATTCCTGTTTTTCAGGCTCTCTTGGCAGAAATGAGACACTTCTTTGTATCTCATCTTCAGAAATCACATGAAACTCGGGCTCCATGGTTCTGTCTTCTTGGGTTTTGCCTAAGTCTTTTCTACTTCGTGTAATACAATTTCCTTTAGTAGGATGATGTGCTACAAGAAACAGAAACAGTGTGGAATATATGGTGATAACAAACAGAATCAAGCTCAAACGTCCACTCAAACGATAAGACCGCGGAACATTAACTGGCAAAATTGGAAATATACAGCTTACGTCATTTCTATCTGTTAAAATCAACACATTCAGTGATAGACTATGAAATGGGCGCGGACGTGGGGAAAATATTGGATTGAAATTGCAGATCAAAATTCATTTTCAATCCACCTCAGCTAAGCTAGAAGGCACATTACTGATTGGCCCAAAAAGACAAATAATTTCAATTTTGGTCTAGTTCGAAGATAATTTATATAAATAAGAATTTTCTGTCAAGTGTTTCAAATAAATGTATGAAGGGACAAATATTTGATTTCTGTTTGGTAAATATATGTTTGTGTTGGGGGTGGGAGTGGGGCTTAACAATTTTAGATAACGTTGTCCAACTTTTTTTAGTGAGAATAAGTATAAACTCATGCACTCTTTTAATCCTAGAAATAAAATATTTTTTCATGCTAAGTCATGACCTGACTCGACAAGTTTTTATCCCCCCCCCAACCTCTAGAATCAAATATCTCCTGAAAAATAATCTTTGTCTTCAATATGATCTTTGGCGTCCTTAAAATTATAAGCTAAAACTCGTATTCATGTGAACTTCAAACAATATGTATTCGGGAGTTGAAATTAGTTGATTTTTGAATCATATATTCACTCTTAGCTTTGAAACAGTTCAGGTGGATTGAAAATGAATTTCGATCTGCAATTTCAATCCGATGTTTTCCCCTTGTCCGCGTCGAATTGTACCCATTACATTGTCTGTCATTGAATGTTTTGATTGCAACAGATAGAAATTACGTAAGCTGTATATTTCCAATTTTGCCAGTTAATGTTCCGCGGTCTTACAATTCCGGAGCAGAGCAAACACGGACCTCTTACCCATAAAGTGCCATAGAGGAGTGAGTGTCCCCTGCCGACATGTAGCACCACAGTGTGTTCCATGTCATGTTTTTAACGGAAAAAAATCAATGGACAAATTGTTTGCAAACAATGTTCTAACGCTTAGTAAACAAAATCACTTGTTTACCGGTATATCTTGTCGACAAATGAATGGTAATAACTATAGTTAAAGGAATCGCATGTCAATATTAAAAAAAAGGTTTATATGAACGGGAGATGTATCGAACATGTATTTAAATGTCTACTGTAATAAGATTGATTAGAAATTCAAAGTTCATACAACATGTTGGATAAATATTATTAAAACAGTTACTGTTCTAAATACAGATTATATATATTCAATATTTCTTAGTCTAATTGTATTGTTTGTATATCTTTATGGACTGGATCCCATTGTATTACAGCAAATGTACAGCAAAGTTTGATATATGAATGGGTTATTGTTTCTTTGAGGTCCAGAGTGGGGAAGTTTTTAAGAAAGATAAATAACTCGATAGTTTTATTTATCCATTACGTAACTGACAAAGATTATAATCACTACCAATATCTGGATTACAGCAATTTCCATATGGAATGCAAAAAACTTAAAAACTGAAATTTAAAACAAATATAAAACAAAATAATAATACATGTAAGAATAATATATTTTAAAAAAACTAGTAATTAAGCATAAAAAAAGAAAAACCTTAAAGTCGGTTAATCATTGAACATGTGTGTTAAAAAGGGAATTGGAAAAGAATAAAATAACAATGCTCTTAAAGTCAGTTAATCATTGCACATGTGTGTTAAAATGAGAATTTAAAAAGAAAAAAAAACATACAAAAATACAAGGACCCCTGGAAAGTGCCAAGGTCATGCAAGAAACACCTCGTCATATATGTCAAGAGTCTTCTGTATCGATTATAACACATGGCGTTTCGTGGTCAAAGTCAAATGTACTACACGAACCGTTGATAAAAATCGAACACTTTTTATTTGAATTTTTCAATAATTTTTGCAATTATTTAAGGTAGAGATTGATAGCTTGTCAACAAAAAAACTACCCATTGAATTTTTCTGAATTTTTTATATGTTTGTGTTGAGTCCTTGTTCTAAATCATATCGAAAATTCAAGGCAGGTCATCGGGCTAGTTTTAGAGAAATTTGAGAATTTTAATATAGCCTTCATCAACCACCAAAGAGCTGAAAAAGCAGGGTAAAATAATATAAGAATATGATATGAAATGGGCTGTAATTTTTTTATTGCTATATCAATTATCATTTGTCTTGTATGAATTCAAACATCTGTCTGTATGGATTAATATTTGACATCAATCTTAAATTTATTAAGCATTGTAAGCAAAAAACAGAATTACATTTACCAAGATGCATGGTCAAATTAGGTTAAAATATTGCCTATTCATTGCACAAAGTCTCACACTTCTGCTTCCACTGTGAAAAAATTACCCATCAAATTTCTTTTTTTATTGCGTATTATAGTTAGCCTATAAGTGTCTTAAATTATAGAAAAAAATCATACTACATAATGGGGTATAAATTCAAACTGGAACAAGTTTATTATCTTACACCCTACCCTACCCCCTTCCTTTAGAAAGATACAATTTTGAAGAATATGGTAACTAAGAGAGATTATCAAGAATTTATCAAAATATTTCACAGAAAATGAGTAATTCTTTGTAATATTCTTCTAAATTACATTTTGTATCACAGAAACAATTTATACATGTTCACCTAGACACATGTTGCCCTGGTTGACCTTTTTGCACTTATATTAAAAAAGATAAGAAGTTTTCCTTATATCGTTCAAATTGACTTTGATAGATAGAATTAATCAAAATATTTCAAAGAAAATGAGTAAAATTCCGAGTAATATTCTTCTAAATTACATTCTATATCACAGAAAACAATTTATACATGTACACCTGGACACATGTTGCCCTGCTTGACCTTTTTGCACTTATATTAAAAAAGATAAGAACTTTCCTTGATATCGTTCAAATTGACTTTGTAGATTTATTATATATATGATTCTTGGATGAATCATCAATGACAATATCTTTTGACCAATTATGTGCATAAGTAAACTGGTTTTATTATCTTCCTTTGACAACAATAGAACAATTAATTTCACTTTTCTTTTAACAATTCTTTTTTTATTCCAAATACATGTACAACATAAATAAGAAAACCTAGTGATTATGAAGTTTTGAACACAGAATCAATCCACAGCATGTTATTCTTGTTTTAAAAATATTCAGATAAAAATGTGTTATGGATTACACTGTTAAATGAAGACTGCCTGGTCATCAATTGTCAGATATTACGGTAATACACTAAAGCATGGTGAAAAAAAAATGCTAAATACATGGTAAAAAGTGTGGGAAAATTGGGTGATTTGGTTATCATTACATACATACAAAAAAAGTGTAATAATTTACAAAAAAAGCAATGTATTAATTTAGAGGTAATAATTTGTAACTTTAAAGTATAGATTTTGCAAACAGATTCATAAAAGTTAGAGGAATCCCACCATTAACTGTATGTTATACTGTACAATTTTTAAACTCATGATGTAGTTCAACAAAATAAAGTGAATACATTCAGTACATGTATGGTAATAGGATAAACTTGCTATTTTGCTTTTTGTCTTATTGGCTAACAAAGATCAATGTAAACATGTATGCATTCTTAATTGCCATTGTATGCAGCCAGTTGCATCATGTTCAAGGATCCTGACAATTCCGTTGTTTTTGTGTCAATACAACAAAGGTGTTCTTTCACAAGGATCTGCAGTAAGCAAAATTCACTCAGTATATTCAGACTTTGAAGCATGTCTTATGGTGTGATATGTCCGCTCCTCTTTACCGTCTCCTTCTGGTAGTTCTTTTTCTGAAAAGAACAAAATATTTTAATACGATAAGAATGAAAATACATGTTTTACTTCTTTTTTTACACTGCAAACATAGTATGACTATGTCTATATGAATATAAGACACTTTTGAGATACCTTTTTTGTATAATGTCATGAATTTTTTAAATTAAATGATATAAAGTCAGCTTCATTAATCTGGGCACTTTTGCTCCCAAGGAAATTATTTGGATTAATGAATTGTCTTAATTAAACAAACTGGTATATAAGGATAAAGATTAAATATTTTAGTAAAAACTTCCTAAATGTAGGCCACACTGTAAGGCCAAGACCATGGGGTTAAAGGAAAAGAAATAAACGTGAAATTCAAAGACTCAGCACACACTGTTCAAAAGTTAATACCAAAGGATCAAGTTTTTGTGGAGATAAAAAACTACATGTACCTGTCAGTGACACATCAATGCATTTACAACTAGCAACCTAACTATTATATGTGGAATTAAAATACTTTTCTTTTTACATCTTATTCCATTTCTTTAAATTCAGTTTTTTCCCTAATTACCTTATTGATATAAATCCAATATTCTTTTATAATTCCAATATCAAATAAATTCATTAATTTCCTGTGTTTTGATTGGACAAGAATAGATTCCAAAAAGAATTTACACATCGATGAATTTTACAGCCGGAACTACTTTCTTGACCTGTTTCTAGTATAAACAATATGGCTGCCTCCATGTTCTCGTTGATTCTCTATTTAGTTTGATTGTGTAAAAGTCCTTTTATTTGCATTGATATTAAATTAACAAAATAAAAATCATACAAAAAAAACTTTTTAATCACTGAAATAAAGAAAATATTTTAAAATTTGAAAAAAAAGAAAATTTTATCGTCTGCATTAGACGTCATATGTAGACTACATGATACTATACATGTAAAATGGAATCGGATGAAAACGAAAGTATTGAAACACCCCCTGTAACATTCGAGTTGAATTTACCTGAGGAAATGAATTCAGGAGAGGTTCTTAGTCTTCTAGAAGTACTCCAGTCAGATGTCCAAGGTTTTGATGAGATGCTTTTGAATGCAGTTACAGACATTCAAGAAGACCAAACTTTAGAAGCAGTTACAAAAACTGAGCTGCAACCTAGTAGTAGTACAGAAGTCTCACACATAAACACAAATCTACAGCCTCTACCAGACAGCATTTCAGAGGTGACTACTGCTCAGAGATTTAAGACCTTACAGGAACAGGACCTGCTGGAGATTGAAACTAACCAATACAGCAACTCGACAAAGAAAAATACCAAATGGGGCATTGGTGTCTTTAATGGTGAGAATATATTGTAAACTAAAATAACAGATTGTACTTTGATGCATAATTCACCAATTCAACCCAGTCAATGGTCAGTTTTGACATTAGAATGAAAATCAAAACATGAACATTTATGGATAGATAGGTGTGAAAATTTTAAGTAGACCGGCCAACAATCTGCTTTAACCTGAATGTTGTGACATACATGTACTCTTGATCAGTGTTGATGAATAAAAATTAAATCAGATGACTCAGCACACATTATAGCATTGTGTAAACTTAAAGAGACTGCCAATTAACAATTGTTAAACATGTTAAAAAAGAAAAAAAATCATAACAATTAAAAGTAATAATCATCAATAATATTTCAGCATGGTGTATGGAAAGACTGAATGAGGTCTTAGACTTACATACAATATCTGCACCTGTATTAGATGAGAATTTGAGGAAATTCTATGCAGAAGCACAGCCAAAAAATCTGAGTAGTCGTGTGAAGAAGATGCCCCAGGATCATGCAGCTGAATACCACAAAAATTCCATGAAAAATGTAAGGGCGGCCATCAATAGATATTTAAAAGACATAGGGAGACAAATTGATATTGTAAAGGACACTGAATTTAAAAGCTCAAATGCCATGCTCAGTTCAAAGCTAAAATTCAACCTAAAACAAGGCCTCTCCAGACCAACAAAACACCATGCTGCAATTCCTAATGAAGACCTGATTAAAATAAACACCTACCTTTCAGGAAACAATCCGGTAGCACTTAGATTCAGGATCTGGTACCTTTTGGCAATTCACTTTGTCAGTCGGGGATGTGAATTTCACCACCAGTTATCACTTCAGTCCTTGAAATTTCAAAAGGATGAAAATGGCATAGAATACATAACAATTACACATGAGACGCATCAAAAAAACCACCAAGGAGGGTTAGATGAGAGCTCTGAGGAAGCACAGGACAAACGCATGTATGCTACTGGAAAAGAAACCTGTCCTGTCCAATCTATGAAATTATTCATCTCTAAAACTGACCCCAAAGCCACCTCCTTATTCAATGAGTGTGACAAAGATGCACTGCATTCTGAGGATCCCGAAGCTCACGACATTTGGTATTCAAATGTTCCAGTAAAACCAAAAAAGTTTACTACATTTATGCCAGACATATGTAAAAATGCTACCACAAAGAGGTATACAGCACATTCTTTGAGAACAACCTCCATAACAGCAATGAGCGACGCAGGACTAACAGATAGGAACATCATGTTCATGTCGGATCACAAATGTGAAGAGTCTCTAAAATCTTATTGCCGTCGCCCCAGTGTTCAACAAAAAAAAATGATCAGTTCCGTTCTAGGAAGCGTTGCTGCTGGAGTCGGTGTAGACAGAAACCCAGACTTACCTGTCGTCCCTGCTCAAGGCCTACATAATCCAATCTGCCCACCCCCTGCAGCTCTTGTTGCAAACCAAAGCGTAAATATTAATCGTGAGTCCAGCCTTCTAACAGGTTTTGGCTCCTACTCGATGTTCAAGGAATGCACCTTCCACTTCAACCATTAGGCCTAACCACTGACGCTTTCCGTACTAAACATGTCAAGGACGAATAATTCTAAACGGTTGTGGGAAATTGTTTATTATATTTCCGATGTTTGTTGACTTAAAAATTACTTGTTAAAGTTTAATGCGTTTGTTTTATTGTATGTTTTGAAATTAAAGTTAATTATATTAATGTTTTCCAGGATTACGTTTTATTTACACAGTGCGGCATAATGTATTCCTACGCCATATTTAAAAGCGGAGCATTTAATGTATGGAGGCTTCGAAGAGAAATAATTTTAACGCCGAGGAATTATTGGAATTATAAGCATTAAACGTTCTTTTTTCAGAATTTATCGATGTGTAAACTCGCGCCTTTGTACTCACAAACTTTACATAAAAGTGCTTCGCACTTTTATTCAGTTTGTGAGTACAAAGGCGCGAGTTTACACATCGATAAATTCTGAAAAAAGAACGTTTAATCCTATAGTAACTCTGCAGATGACATTTGATTAGCCAAGGATCCTATATTTCCATGGGATCTGTAAAATGATCAAAATAAAATAAAGTAAATAGTTTGATCTATTTAAAAAGAAATGTAGAATTTATTAATTTGATTAACAATTTTGATTTATTTTGCAAATTTAGCTATGATAATGTGAAGAGGTCAATATTGTTAAAAACCATGTCAATTACAAGTTTTTTTTAACAATACTGGCTTCTTTATATTATCATACCAATTCTTAGGTGCTTTAGTGGAAACAATTTCATTCAAGTTAGAAAACATCTTTACATTTTACAATTTTTTTGGTTACTCGGTTTTGAATTCAATTTACAGCATGACTTTTTAAATGTTTATATGCAAATATTTAACCATACATGTATTTAAGTCAATAGAACACCTACATGTAAGTAGTGATGCAGGGATCCCCAGTTAGATTCTTAGTCCAGCCATACATGTTCCTCGTTTCCTGACAAACAAGTATGCCACTTTATGTTCAGTTTGCTGTAGCAGATCTGGCTTGAACTTTCCTGAAATATTAACATGATTAATATGATCTTTGAGAAATTATTGACTTAAGAAAATGCTTCTATATGTATACAATAATACTGTTAGTATGTACATTATGGTGTTTAAATTAAAAATACAAGGACTAAAAATCATAAATCTAAATTTTTAATACATTTATTATAAAACACCTCCTTTTTACCACCCCCTTGAAAAAAATTTCTGGATTTTCCCTGATATATGTGCAAGTGTAAATTGAAAGAAAAAAAATACAAACCAATGGGTATTTTGGAGTTAATGTAAAAAGCACCCTTGACATCATTCCTCTTTCCAGGTGACATGTGATTTGGTCACATTATTTCAGCAGAGAAAGCTGGATACACTGTCTAGTTTCTGCCATCCAAAGCAGAGAAAGTTTATACATTTCTGCATTTGAACAATATAAGCAAAATATGTTTTTCCATTTTTTGATCTGAGTAACTAAACACCACCTCGTGTGTTAGGCACAGATAAGTATGATTACTTTACATTTTTTTTACCAATCCGGCCTTTACCATGTTCTGACACCAGAAATGTCCGGTTTTATTCTTCTATTCTAGAAGTTAACAGTCTGGTCATGAAATAAGTTTTAATTTATAGCCTAGCTAAATAAAAACAACTTTAGGAAGGTAAAAAAATCTATGAAGGTTATTGGTAATTGAAGCTAAATATACTGGTTGTACCAGACCTGTGCGTAAACAAACAAGCACCATAGTCATGATCAATATACTATTAAAGTCGTAAATATTCACCTTATGTATCTGACATGGACACAACATACAAAAACTCTGTTCTGCAAAAATTGTACTTCTTCCGTCATACCAATTAACATCTGTAGGGTCATGATCTTTAATGTCTATACAGAAAACAACATCAGGCACAGATCGATACCGGCGTACCCACGTGGTGCTGCAGCGGACACTGAACAAGGAGTAGTTTCACCAAAATTATGTTCATGTTCGGCTTCAGTCTCACTTCTATTTTGATTCTAATGAAGATGCTTCAATTTTGAGAACCGTAAAGATTTAATACGTATGGTAACTTCGTCTTTTAGGTCGAGGAAATTTCTCGATCGCTTCGTCGGCCATCTTGTAGCATAGACAATAATGTGTAAATGGAGACTTTTATTTGACGGCGTTCCGGAATCCGGAAAAAAAAGCACGTGCAAATATGCGAATTCTTTCTATCACGTGATTGCTATCGGTCTCTACCTTAATCTTCGGTACAATGTAAGTGCACCATCATAGTACTTTTATTGAAATAATAGATTATTATATAATAGATATTTATCATTATTGAAACAGGGATAAGCAATCTAAGTGTAAAAACATTCACATTTCATTGAAATTAAGTACTTAACAACTTACGAAGGTCCTTGATATACAAACTCTATTAGATATGTTTTTTTCCTTCAGGTGGTACATGTAACTGTGTATAATCAAAATAGACCTTTGTGTTCTATATGTGCAAAGAAAGAAACGTATCCTATTGATTTTTAATGCCCTGTTAACACGGAGAGTTTAATTCGAATTAAACGTAAGTTTACTGCAAATTAGCTTCGCTTAGCGTTCACATGGAGAATTTAATGCGAATTAGTTTTTAATTTGAATTAATCTACTGCGCATTGAATTACTTCGCATTATCTCCTTATGAACGCTAAGCGAAGCTAATTAGAATTAAATCTTGGGGCAAATTAAGTCAAATGCGTCATGTCGGTGGCGAGTTTAAATTTCTTGTGCTATTTTTGAGTGAAAAAACTAAAAATTGTGTTATTCACTAAAATGTGTGTACAGACATGCACTGTGACATTATGTCAAATACATCGGCTTCTGCAGAAGGTGACGTGATTTGCAAATGACGTCATAATAGCCTTACTGACGCCTGGCTGTCGAAGAAAAAAAAATTAATTCGCATTAGTTTACTTCGTATTAGCTGTCGTGTGAACGCAATCTAATTCGCAATAGTTTGATTCGCATTAGTTTACTTCGCATTGATTTACTGCGAATTAAACCTGTCGTGTGAACAAGGCATGAAATCATCTCAAAATTTACCTGCCAATTCAAAGTTGGGACGTTTTTTTAAAGTAAATTTCCTTCATAAGAATAAAAACAATAAAGAGATGTTAAATTTAAAGCTGATAATATTTTGATGCAAACTGAAATAAAAGATGTAATTATTCAAACATTCTTCAATTCTCAATGATTAAACATGTATGTGTTTAAAATATATCACAGTATTTCTTCTATCAAGAAGGAGAAAATGATACTTACAATTTCGGATATGTTGCACCCCTGACCTTCTGTATTTACACCAGTACACAAATATGCCGACAAGAATCAGAGGGAGGATACCTAATAATACCAGTCCGAATATTTTCCACATATCATTAGTGGAAACAGAATGTTCTTCATTTCTTTGAAATAAATACAATATTTTAAGATGTAGTATATCAGTGAGGCAAGTTGTAAACGCTTAGCCGATTACTCATTCGGTGCGAAGGAAATTGGTTCTTAAATAGATATGTAAAGTTAGCTACTAGTAGCTGGCTACGACAAGTGGGTAAAGTTGGCTACTAGTAGCTGGCTACGATAAGAAAGTGAAGTTGGCTATTAGTAACTGGCTATTAGTAGCTGGCTACGATAAGTAAGTAAGGTTGTCTACTAGTAACTGGCTATTAGTAAATGACTTGAAACTTCTTGTTTGTATTAAATTATGTAAACTTGGGATACACATTTTAATATTCTTGAAGTAGCTGGATTTTTACATCCATGATCTCCACTGATATTGCTGATTAAACCATCTCTAAGCTTTTCCACATGATCTGGCACTGAAGATACAAAGATATCGTTAGTAATAAACTCAGCTACTAGTATCTTTTATGTAAAATTGTGCAATTTTTGGATATAAATGTTGATATTATTGAAGTAGCTGGATTTTTACATCGCTGATATTCACTTATATTACAGATAAAAACGATCTCTGAGCTATACAAATATTGATATTCTTGAAGTAGCTGTATTTTTACATCGCTGATAATTTTGCATACTTTTCACAAAGGGTACTAGTAGCTGAGATTATTACTAACGATATCTTGGTAACTTTAGTACCAGATCATAAGGAAAAGCTTAGAGATGGTTTAATCAGCAATATCAGTGGAGATCATGAATGTAAAAATCCAGCTACTTCAAGAATATCAGCATTTGTCTCCCCAAATAGCATAATTTTACACAAAAGGTACTGGTAGTTGAGATAATTACTAACGATATCTTGGTAAAATCAACGTCACATCATGTGGAAAAACTTAGAGATTGTTTTTATCAGCAATATCAGTGGATATCAGTTTCAAGTCATTTACTAGTAGCCAGTTACTAGTAGACAACTTTACTTACTTATCGTAGCCAGCTACTAGTAGCCAGTTACTAATAGCCAACTTCACTTATTATCGTAGCCAGCTATTAGTAGCCAACTTTACCCATTATCGTAGCCAGTTACTAGTAGATAACTTTACATATCTTTAGTAAATCTGTAATCAGTTAGTCTGAAAGAATAAATATACCCGTTAATTTCTTTGAAATTCAAAATGCATTTTTTAGAAAAAAGCATAATGTGTGAATGTTGTTAAGCTATAACTTTTTCACAGATTATTTCAGTTGATTTGGAGATAATTAATTCAGTTTCTTTAAATTTATAAAATGGAAATACGAGGGTTGTTAGAAAAGTTCGCGGACAAGTTCAAATGTGAGCGCGCCGTGCCCATGAAACCGGTTAAACTCTCCAGATAAAACTTTTACCATTTTTCCAATAAATATACAAAGATTTGGTGTTTTCCTGTCATAATTGAAAATAAACAGCTGTATTATTTTATAGAACATGCTTCACTGAGTGTTCTACTTTTTTGAACGTTCATGTTACGAAGACATTTTTTTATGAAATTTAAAAACGCACAGTTGTAGCGCAACAACACTTAAGACATTATAGAATAAGAGTAACATGTCTCGATATTGATATTTAATTTTTAAGTAGAAAAAAAGACAAGAAAAGTCAGAGAAACTTAAGTTATTTAGAACTAATAAAAATCTTAACGGGTTTAAAATCTGGTTGTCAAGTAATAACGTCAAGTGATTGCTCCGTGAATCCTATGACCGCATAGTAAAATCGTTATAAATTTTCAAGGTTTTATTAAATGGACCTAATTTTTTACATACCAATGAACAAAAGATAGGAATTTTATTACACATAGGTCACACTTCACAGTACAATGAGATTTTCCGTAAATCAATGTTTCCACGAACTTTTCTAACAACCCTCGTACATGTATGTAAATGGTCAATTAAGGAAGCATTTGTTGATGTTTAAACATCATATTGACTTACAAATTGATTTTTAAACAATCTGGATCTGAAAAAGATAAAACATTGGACTATATAAATGTTTCATAAATAATGACCTGAAAATTTCTTTTTGTAATTTCTTAATGTCACAAAAATTGTACTTACAATTTGTTAAATTGATGGAAGAATACTGCTGTATGGGACATGAATGTTGCTTATTTATTGAGCAGTTGAATTTCCCATTGATCCTTTTCCCCTGGATGCTATATTCTGGGCAAGTATCTATATACATGTAAAAGACACATTGTAGAGCTTTTTCAACCCGATTATGTTACAAACATTACATAATAGATCTAAGAGTTAAACGGTCTGATGTGTCCCCCGGGGCACGGAGAGGATAAGTAAGAGTGAAACATGAAAATAAAGAAGATATTTTTAATAGTACTTTATAGGCAAAATATTACATGTTTAATGAAATCAAACTGAGTTACATATCCCCTGCCATATAACCTGCCATTCAACTTCAAATATATATACAAGAGGTGATCGAATGCGATCTAATTGAATAACTTCTATAAAAGAAACTATATTTGGGTTTAGTGTTCATAATATATTAAATCAGTCTTCTCTGATTTTAATGCTCATTAGCCTGATCATGTGCAAATCGGGTATCTAGGAGTCACGTGATCTGCTCTGTAGAGTTCTGTTTCAAAATCCGAAAGATTTTTCCGACTCTTATATGTCTTACCATGCAAGTTATTTCTAATAACTGGAAATGTCCATTTATCAGAAATGTCCAAACCTCGGCTATAGAATGATTGTATAAGAATATTATTTCCCAGAATGGGCATGGCGACCTTCAAAACTCGAGTGAAATATGGATAAAGAATGGGCTCCTCTTTTTAATCATTTCAAATATGTTTGAAATCTTAAGTAAACGATATCTTAGGTACTTAGGTATAATTACATCATTGTTAAAATATTCAACTATTGTTCCAACTGTGAATTGGAGATTTTTTTTATTGCAAATTGCTTAACACTATAGGATAAATATCATTTTTAACTACCCCATAAATCACTAAAATGATCAATCCAATCACTGGTTAAACTTCTAAGAATTAACTGTGTATACAAATTATTATACGTAACTGCGAAAGAAATTTTCAAGCAATACCTTCAACTTCACATACGTTCGTTACTCGAGTACCAATGAGTTAACCATTTTTTGTCACAAGTGACCTACATATTGATGTCATTTTCACATTTTGACGTCACATACAAGGAACAAAACATAATCAACATATGCTATTTATAGAACTTAAGTATGGCTATTTGTGGGCCAAATCTCATTCTGAATTGTGATAGATACAGTTCGCGAATTTTTTTATCACCCTCGTATATATATATTTCAATATTATATTATTATATCAATGTAAAGGATTAAATGTTATTTATATATATATAAAGCACTAAAAATGATGGACGACACGAACTTTTTTGTTGTTGTTGTTGTTGTTGTTGTTGTTCAGTTAAACAAATTTCAAATACGAACAATCACAGATCACCGTTATGTACAAGACAAGGAAAGAATGTGTGAAATTTTTTTTTAAAGAAATTGAGAGAGAGGGGGGGGGGTGAGAAAAAAAAGTACTTAAAATAAAGAATACTTTTACTTTAAAAGATTTTTATTTCATTTTTTCAACGATTTCCTTCCCTAAATATACAGTTTTTATTCATAAAAACTTTTTAATTATCATTCCGTTAATAATTACATGTTTTGATTTCTCAATGATTATTCTTATTGAATGTTTAACTTTTAACTTACATGTACTTGAAACAACTGATTGTTTGATAATTATGATTAAAAGATTCTCAGACTTTTTTTTTTGTCCCTGTTTATTAATTTATCAAACAAGATTGATTTATTATCAAAGCAAACTGACTCGTTTAGTTTTTCAGAATTTTTCAAAATACAACCAAAGCTTTTTAAAGATACAAAGATTTAACAAAAAATATTATCTTTAGTTTTAATATTAGTATCACAGAAGGAAAATACTGGTGAATCAGTTATTTTTAATTTTTTATATAACTTTTAGTAGGAATAATTCTATATAACATTATATAAATATTGCATGAAGTTGAATGTAACATTGAAAATTTTCACCCCAAGAAAACCGTTTTGCACCTCGGTTGAAAATGGTTTTCGAGGGGTGAAAATTTTCAATGTTACACTCAGCTACATGCTATATTTTTTATAATATACTGAATGTTTTATACAAATACATGTAACAGTGAACCGTGCGCACATACATTCTACGCAGTCGCTATTTTTCGGAATAGCACCCGTCGTCAAGCAATGTTGACTGTTGCTACGCTGGAGGGCGTAGCTTCATTATTCAGCGGGTAATGAAGTTTTTTAACAAATGTTTCTTGACCAATCAGATTCAATTTATTTACATGAAAGTATAATATTTGAAATTGTAAAAATAAAATTCTCCTTATTTTTTTTTTCTTTTTATAATTGAAGTTATTTCACCAATTTTTATTTTAAAAGGTTTTATTTTTTAAAAATTATACATATCTTTACACCCTTTTGTACTCTTAAGAAAAATCAAAATACTAGCAGGAATAAGTGGTCTGGAAATTGGAGTTGTTTTATGATCTTTTATACAAGTTGTTAGTCTCTTTTTAATGGCAGTTCTTAGTCTTGCATTTTTAATATGGTTTGTTTTTATTTTGAAGGAATTATGAATGAAACATTATATTTGGAGATAAAGAACAGTATTCAAGATCAAAAGTCCATAAAACAATTCAAAAAAAGGAGCAGAGCAAACGAGGACTTTAGAACTCCTGAGATGGTATTAGGTGTCATGGAGGCGTGAGCATCCCCTGACGACCTGTTACACCCGCCGTGTGCTCCTTGATAAGGAAATGACGGGAAAATTCGTCATCTATTCAGTAAATAAATAAAAGACCAACAATAAGTATGAAAAACGTCATTCAGCCTTTGACTCAATGATAAATTGTATTTGATGACAATGGTCATTGTATCGACCATAGAACTTACAAAATGATGACTTTAAACGAGACGGCTGATAACATGCTTAAGAAAGTCCGCGTTTTCGTGAATGTTGCAGGATAACCTTCAAGGTCGAGAAATGTTGTTTGAAAGTTGAAAGCCGAGGCGTTACAAGGTCGAGAAATGATGTTTGAAAGTTAAAAGCCGAGGCTAACGCATCGGCTTTTAACTTTCAAACAACATTTCTCGACCTTGGAGGTTTCCCTGCATCATTCACTACAACAAGGACTTTATTTCTATTCTACAAAGATCGATAAAATACTGCTGGTCGTTTCTACTAAAGAGAAATGAATTAGGTCAACTTGTCTCGATTACGCTGTTCCATTTAACACCAGAGGGAAAATTTGTTTGCTTACCTGTGTATGGAATGCAGATGATTTGAGCTTTCGTTGCATTAAAAATGGCTTTTTTAAATTACAAATATGTTCGTAATATGTATTGATTAATTTTAATGAATATACAATAACAAAATCATGTTCCTGTTTTACTGCTTTATTGTGGCTTAAATCACGTTGTTTGAGTGTGTAAGGAGGTTCGTGGAATAGCCCTGCTTAGCTATAAAAACCGACTTCATCAGCAACTTTCTGCAATTTACAGTGTTGATACTGCAAAAGACGACACATCGGTGTGGTGTGAGCAAGCATTTCATTCTATAGCCAAACATGCATTTGAATTGTTCAAGTTTGATATGTGTTTCTGATCTGATGATTCTTTGATGAAGTTCATGATTTATTTGAGAATAATGTCCGCGGTATTTCTTTGATTTCGGCAATAATCGTGGTAGAATTGTCAATTATGTACATCGTTTTATATACTGTTTACGCAGGTAGGTTAAGGTTACAACCAAATATTCTACTTGCCTATATGATATGACGTCATAGTAAGCTATATGACGTGAAGTTTAGAGATAACAATTTCTTATAATCGATAGCTAAGATTGATTTGAGGTCGTAAAAATTAATCAAAATATGCAGAGGCATAATACAAACAGAATTTTGTCGTTTCTGGGTCTCTGTAGTTATCACAGGGGTTAAATACCAAACCCGTGACGTCATAACTGTTGATCATGCAGTAGCAGAGTGAAAGTGAAACGTAACGAGAACTCATGTAAACAAACACAAGAAATCGGAGTTTAAAAACATTTAGAATGAATATCGTGTGTGATTCATGTGGGAATAAAGCTTATGAATAAGGTACGGTAATATACTTCAATAATTTCTTCGTAAAATTAAAGCAGGGAGTGTGTTTACGTGCCGAGCAACCTTTCTTCTGTCTTTCGTTACAAATAAGATGCAAAAGTTCAACACTACGCCGCATACTTTGAAACTTAATTTTTGTTTCTATCTAAAGTTCTTATTCTATTGTTTTTGGAAAGTGCTGCTAGAATCGTATGGTTTACGGGAATTAATGCATTTTTTTCGATGTTATGAACAAAATGTAAAAATTTTGGGAAGGTTTCGTCAGAGAGTGTTCAATAATTATTTCTATGAAAGGACAGTAGGATTCTAGCAGCACTTTTCATGGTACACAGATGTTTTTACATACTTATCATTACAAATATAAATTAATTATCCCCGGGGTAGTGTTGAACTTTTCACTTTTTCATTAAGGCATATTTTCTAATTATAGACGTCACGTGGTGGCGTCATGGTGAAGTGCTTCATGTAGTAGAAGTCCAATTGAAGTCTATAGAATGCATGATTATAACAAAAGTTTTATGCTTGACTTTTCCAATTTATTAGTGTTACATAAATATAAAAAAGTCTAAATTCGCAGAATTCTGGTCCATGTGCTGCCTTAACAAACCCGCGTATACGTAAAGCATGCTCTTGCTCATCAAATCAACTGAGATGCATAAAATTTCTATGCAGGTGATGAAGGTATATTGCTTCATTAGTAAGGGAAGTTGACAAATAGAAAAGTTAAAGTCCGCACGTTTATCATAGAGCTTAGGTGTTGGATTACCAATAATGTCTTTTTAAGTAAAATATCCAGATATGAAACAGATGTGTCAGACTAAAATTATAGATATTACTATTTGGATTAAGTAAATCATTAATAAAGACAAAACCAGAACTAAAAATAACTTTATATAAAAATTAACCTGCTACCAGTGGTGACCTTTGAATTGTACCAAGCATGTTCTTGCTGAAGTTTTGAACCATTCATAGCTTCATTCTGATACTCTTTATACTAGCTAGAAAAAAAGATTTTCTCGAGGTATAGCATAAATTCTTAATAAAATCTATTCCACACACCCAAAGATGATTTATTCTTGTTTTCAATTCAAACTGCTTCAAATAAGTTAACTTATTTAACTTTTGAAGGCATTAATCCTTTTATCCAATATGCCTTCAATTATGTAGCAATGCCTTAAAATCTATCATATGAAGACCTCTATATTTGTACTTTTGAAATATAACATTTTTCTTAATTTTTTATTCTTTTTATTTCAAAGGATATCATACAATTCCTTTTCAAAAGCTCTTATAACTTCCTCACAAGGATTGGGTAAAGTTAGAATTATGTTTATAATGTTTTATTGCATTACCTTCCAAGAGGAGTGAGCTTTCTAATTTTTCATTGTGTCATGGTTTTCTTTATCTCTTCTCTTTTTTTATTTTTAATTCATTTCTACCATTTAATGATAAACAACTAGAACAAGTGGAAATTGAGTTATTGTGAAAAAGTTGCATATAAATCTGCAGAGGTGACTTAGGTCTAAAGTATCAGTTGACTTTTTTTTTTAAATTAAAGTGAAAAGGTGATTTTTGTATCAAAATGGCATCAAAATTACTAGATAAAGATATTTATAGAAAAAAGAGGAACATTTTTGAAACCTTATATAGATTTTGATCAAAAAAAGTATAATCAAGTGTAAATATGTCCAATTTTTACCTCTTGGTATGAACGTTGCAGGAGCACAAACTTCTATAAGTTTGTTTCTGAACCCGTTTGGCAAGCAATGGTACACCAGTTGTCTTCCATAATTACAAGTCCCGTTTGTTATTTTAGAGCACTGTTTTATATGGGCTCTCTTATTCCACCCAGATATGTCCATTGGACACTCGTTTACGTATTCCCAAGTTTTCGCAGATTCAGGACATTCAGAAGCCATACTCGTTTTCTGAAAACAATGATTAACATTATGAAATATTTAATTTAGATTCCCCCAAAGTCGTTTTGTCAAGTAAGCAAATTATTTCATAGCCATCCTCTGTAAGCACTTAAAATTTTGCCACGCATGGTCACCATTTTGGATGAATCTATACCCATTCTTAGCACTTGACATCAGAAACATATTTCAAATATTTTTGCAATGTGTCTTGGTTGCAATGGTAACAATCGGGAAAGTTTGAAAATTGAGATTTTCAGCTACATTAAATCTTCCTTGAAGCTTAATTTAAAAAAAAAAATGGGAAAAGCAAACAATATCCATTTTGACAAAAACATGATACTTTGTTGCCACTTGTGCTGTAAAGATATTGTTTGGAATATGTCTTTGAATGGCAACCAAGAGTATATTTGGAATACAATTAGAATGCTGAAATATGTTGAAAAACGCTTATTCCCTTATGGTAGGCGTTACATGATCAAACTCATTCAACAACTTAAGAAAAACAAAGAATATGTTTGACCTTAAGTGTAAAGGTGTAAATTCAATTTTGTTCTATAAATTAATTTTATGGTTACTATGGAAATACAGCTCAATTAGTAAATAAGGGTTAATGTTCCTGTCTTGAGGAAAAGCATGAAAATTCAAGACCGGCAAATATGCATACTTAGGACCTTGCAAAACCAACAAATAAGAAATATTTGGATCAATTGCTACTTTGTGGAAACAACGTAAAAACATATATATTATCATAGACATATACTCCTGAATAATATCTATTCATTGGGATGCTGCAAGAAAAAATTATAAATAAATAAATAATAGAAAATACCAAAAACATTGATTATGATGCTATTATTAAAGAGTGATATTTAGGGAGGCCTAAGGGGAACCTACTAGGGCTTTACTTTTTTCCTCAAATTTCATTTAATTGATTGATTGAATCAAATATATTTTGGGAAAGAGTATAATAGAACATTTTCGCTCCCTACATTTGAAAGTATAACAAACATCAGGAGTCACAAATATCTGCATGCTTTCGCCGATCCAACCCCGGGGTGAATGATTATCACATCTCATTTCATAAGGTTTTAAAAAGTAGAGGGTCAATTTACTATTGGGGTCATTTTCAACATGTCTGAAAGAATTTATTACGGTTTTAAAATGACCCCATTTGTCTTAGAATATTGACCCAATGTCATTTTTCTACGTAGAAAATGCCCCTTGGTCAATATTCTATGGGGGTAACTTTTCGTCGTTACACCGGTTTTGATGTTTTCTTGCCACTTAAAATATTAATATCAAACTTGTAAAAAAGGCCAGAAAGAACGCCAGATAATTCCAACTATTTGCACCCCTCTTATCCCGAACGCAAATGTGAATAAATCACAGATACATTATATTGGAAGCTTTTATTTAGACCATTATTTTAAGAGAATTCAAAATGTTAATTTTAAAATAAGTACCATTACCTAAACAACAAACCTTTTCTTATTAATCCTTGCATTAACAATGTAATGGAATACAGTGTAAGCACGTTTATTTTTACCAGGATGCATTTGATTTTCCAACACCCTTTTCCCTTATACAAATTTATCAATCAATTGAGGCGCTGGATTGAACAAAGCTAAAGCAAATACGCACTTTAAATGTGGAGGTCATACTGGATTTGGGTTTTCCACTGAAATATCCTTTCGTTTTGAATATTGGTGAGTACTTTCTATTTCATTTCTTTTAATGTTGTATTTTTGTTTCTTTTCTATATAAAAAAAATGTAGAAAGAGGCATTTCGAAATTGTAGATACAATATCACGTTAGGTGATAAAAAATGTTTTATTATGACAATTGGAGTCCTACGAGTTATTTTAAGACACTCAAAAGATCTACAAAAATATGTATTCTATATACACAGAAAATTGTGTGTCTTTTTTCTGATTTGGCATTTCTAAAATATCTCTTGGAAACAAAACTAAGTTCAGTATAAGGAACTTTTTTTCTCAGATGATTTAGCACAAGAACGATAACTAAGGTGAAGGAACATCAAAAAAGCTATTCAATAGTTTATTCTTTCGTTAAAACGATATACAATGTATGGACAAAAACATTTTTAATGAAAGAAAATATGATTAAGAAAGATATCACTGAACACAAATCATAAAAGGAAGAGGTTTATCATTTGGACAGCTAATTCTCTTTAATTCTAAAAAGGACCTACGTATATCTAATGTGTCCAAAGTTTTTCAGATAACTTTTCTTTTCTTAATACATTTTTAAGTCAAAGTAACTTTATTCCAATATTTTCGCTCCTCTCCTTGGTTATAGCTTTTTTCCTAAATATGTTTAATGTACTCTAGAGAGTTTTAAAATGTATTTATCTCTTTCATAGAATATTCTATCCAGAGAATTACTAGCAATCCATGGTTTTGTGTACACAACAATTCATTATACTTTTATAAAGGTGACATGAATACATACAGTACCGACCAGACCCAACCTGACACATAGCAGTCCCAGAGCAGTCCCGGGGACTGCTTTCTGCGGTCCCAGAGCAATCCCATAGCGGTCCCACAGCAGTCCCACAGCAGTCCCAGAGCGGTCCCAGCGGTCCCAGAGAGCAGTCCCAGCAGTCCCAGAAAGCAGTCCCAGCAGTCCCAGTGGGCGGGGTTTATTAATTTAATGGGCGCAGCTAACTCAGAAAAGAGATTTGCAATAAACAATGGCATTATAAAAGGCAGTAGAAATTGATTCTGGGTTGTATGCCAGGAATCCTTACATGTATGCGGAGGTCATTTATGAACAGTACGCGCATAGAAACAAATTGAATTAATATTTATGGAAGGAAGAAGCTTCACGCGTACATGTATATGTATGAATTAAACTGAACATGAATATTTAATCACAATTATCGGGTATATTAATAATTCCGAATCAATTTTTTATTATCTGTGATTAATACTCTTTCCCATATTTATTTTTTATACAGAAAAGTAAATGTGAATTAATTATTTTCCACCAGTAAGAATTAGGTTTAATTAGATCTCACCGTAATATGGCAAATTTCCATACCATCGGGATACTCAAAAGGAATTTTGCCAAGAATTATTTTTCAGTCATGATTATTTTTACTGACATGTCAATTTAATTATCATTAATTTCTCTATCTCATGACACTCAGTTTTAAGTGTTTTATTTGTAAATGTTAAAGTGTACATCTGTAAATCACCAGAATGGAACCCTTAGATTATGTTCAAAATTAATTAACTCTCAAAGAAATTCATACACATTTCATTTATCAATTCTATTTTTGCATTACGTACATGTACCGATAGATTGAAATTAGGGTCATTGTTGACCAGCATGTTCAATGATGCGAAACGCTGATACGTACACCCAAATAACATGCACAAAATTTCTGCCCTAAAGCGATTGAATCCACGGGTGTTGATACCATTTAACAAACATTAATCGGCCAGCTAAACACAAGCAAAGAAAACAACAAATAAATCACAATTCCCGGTATTTTCAACTGTTTATTTATAAAATAAATCTGCTCTTTTGATAACTTGTAAATAAATTAAAAACTACGGGTTATTCATTAATAAATTTCCCAATGATTATTCACATTGTTTAAGTTATGGAAGAATGGTAGCATAATTTTATTTCCTGGACATTTAATAAATTGTTAGGCTTTATTTGAGGGTTGCATTGAATATTTTTTTAAGCATGGTACTCGTAAAACATTCAGCTTTTCAAATCAAAATCCTATATCTAACTGTAATGATTATTTTTAAATAGTGCCAATGCAAATTTTGAGTGCACATAATTTTACATAAATTAAAAATAGGCCTACATATAGATATTTTTTCTAATTAACCTGTAGTTCATTTTTAGGGATAAAAATCTTCTCCTGACTTCTTTATTTATTAATTAACTTTATTTAAAAAACTACTTTTGAGTAAAACTACAGTCTCTGTAAATACTAATTAATTATAATAACCTCTACTTATCAAAAGATTGTAAGAAATCCTTGCTTTTTTACTAGATTAAACTCCTGTCTGCTGCAAGTAAACAAAACAACTGGGAGTCTGCAAATTCAGAATACACAGGGGGCGGAGCTATCATGTCACTCAGAACCTTTTTCACACATGAGTGAACAAAGCAGTCCCAGAGAGCAGTCCCAGGGACAGCTGGGACTGCTGGGACCGCTGGGTCTGCTTTTTAGAGCAGTCCCAGAGCAGTCCCACAGCGGTCCCAGAGCAGTCCCATAGCGGTCCCAGAGCAGTCCCACAGCGGTCCCAGAGCAGTCCCGGGGACTGCTTTCTGGGACTGCTTGGGTGTCAGGTTGGGTCTGGTCGGTACTGTATGATTGAAAAACTATTATATGCTTTCAGATTTTCCTCTAAAAGATTCACAGAATGCAAGTCGTTGGTTGGAATCGAGACTTGAACTGTTCATTTAATCATGTGAGTAAATGCCCATTAAATCGTACAAGCTGGGAAATATCAGTAGGCCAATTTTCGTGCAACTGCAGCGGGAACATGTTGACGTATCACTGCCTTGCAACAGAGGATGGGAAAAATTTAACGGAAGGCTGCTCGAAATCGACACTTATTATGCAGGGTATCAGTAAATTACTTTGATTGTAATTCATGCGTAATTCTTTCATTTATTCAGATATTTTTCATTAGATTTATGTTTGCTTGTTTATGTTGTTTGATGTCCCTCTCGAGAATTTTTCACTCATATGATTCTGATGAAAAACCATTGATTCTGTGAATGTTATCATAAGTATTTTATTTTATAAATCGCATTCTTAGCTACGTATGAAACATCAAGACTACTATGCAACAATATATTCAAGAAGTGGTGTAAATCAGATGTGGATATTTAAAAATTGCAAAGAATTTTTGGGCAATTTGAAATTGCAAGATTTTACCATAATTAACAGCTTAAAAACTTACGACTTTTAAATTTTTTACACATCCGTTCCCTACAATAATTTTTTTTTATATCAGTGATACTTGCTTTATTTAAATTAAAATATTTACATTCGCTGTGTTTTTCTACTAAGCCAACTGTGAAATTGATTTGAAAACCATTTTGTGTATACTCACGCGTAGAAATATACACGGAGAAACGTGCGTTAACGTGACGTCACAATGAGACTGCAGCGACGTTCGTAAAAATGCCACGATATAGGGCAGCGAGAAATTCAAATATTTAGCACATTTTAGTTGCTTCCGAACATTTCAAATGTAAATATAAGGAATGTTTATCAGTTTAATGTGAATTATTGGTGTGTGAATCACACAGACTTGCACGTAGGCATATTATTCATGAAGCGCTAGCGCGCTTCATGAAATATGCATACGTGACAAGTCTGTGTGATTCACACACCAAAAACTCACACAAAACTGAAAAACATTCCTTAAATGAAATTCGTAAATGTACTTACCTTGTCATTGGTCATTTGCAAAATTATTATAATTGTGGACACAAATACTCAATAAGATGATTGAGTTTCTGATTTTCAATATCTATGCTGTTTTTGGAGATCAGGTCTTCCAACAATCTATTTGAATTCCCATGGGTACCAATTGCGTCACGTCATTAGCGGACATAATTTAATAGTCATATGAATCAGAATTGGTGCAAACTTTTATGCGTGAAAAGAAGAAAATACTTGCTTCGTCCTTCAACTCGACATTTAGATACATCGAAATGTCAATTATCAATGGTTATTTCCATTCTAATGTCGATACGATATGTCCAGATGAGCTTGAGATAAAATATACCACAGAGTCTGACACATCTGTTTCATACTTGGAAATTTTACTTGAAAAAGAAGTTAGTGGTAATCTAACGACCAAACTCTATGATAAATGTATGACTTTAACTTTTCTATTGTCGACCTCTCTTACTTATGCAGCAATATAACGTCAACATACTTCTTTTTATTTTTTTTATTAAACCCCTAACTTCTTCAGCTAGCTTTTGAATGCCTGTAGGCACCTTATCTACAAAATTTCATCGTGTCTTTCCACTGTTTTAGGACTCTCTTCCACTAAACCTACTATATTTAAGTTGACCTCTGTGTGGGGTATTGATAAACACTCTACAGTACACCTTTTATTTGCTGTCTTCTTGTATTACCATTCACTTAATTTTGAAATTTTAAATCAAAGAACAAAGAAATGTAATCGAAATAATTCCATTTGATTTTTGCCCTGTAATCCATGCCTTATTGAAACTCATATGACAGTACAATCCCCCCCCCCCCAAAAAAAAAGTTAATTTTAAAAAAATCTCATGATCTTCAATGTCTCCATAGCGCATCAGTCACAGCCTTTATCTTCCTTTTCGTACATGTAGGGTTTGTCATGGTGTTTATTCATAAAACAGGAATATTATTCAACCCTTTCAATAAGAAACCGCAGCTGAAAGTTAACATCATGTGTATATCGTCATGTTCGGGAATTTACACTCTCACAGAGACGTCACCATATACCGGTGAAGGGCTTCAAATTAAGACCTTTACTCAGCACGCATGCAGGTTCATTTGGCAGTGAAATGTTTATCGTACCAACACCTGCCGTGAGACGTGACCTCCCTTTTAAGACCCCCAAATTTCATTTTTTCTGGAGAGAACTTATAGGCTATGCCTGCTGCTCAATCCATTTATGTATTTGTTTACAAAATAAAATATGTTAAATTCAAAAACTTTCATTTCAAAGTGCTAAACGCTTTGGGAAGTTCTTTTTCATTTTATTTTCTTCATCCACTACTCAATTGGAAATTATTTTCAACCTGACTGATCAAAAAGTGTGTTTTAACATTCTGCGTTGTTGCATTTTGCACAAAATGTAATAATTCATAAATAGTGTAACCTTTTGTTTTTGTTTTTTTTTTCCTTTTAGTATAAATTTTGTTTTATAGGGAATTGTCCTGTGTTTGGAAAGGAAAAGGAAATCAGCTTCAAATCGTGCCTCTCGAATTCCCTCTGTCCTAACACATCATACCAATCTAATGATGTTTACTTATGTAAGTGTGTTTTGTTTTAGAAAAATGTCTTTAATCCAAATATCATGATTTAATTTTTCACTAATTCCACTTGCTTTGTTTCATGTTCAACAGATCCAGAGTGCTTAAATGAAAAAAAGTAAGTGTTTATTTTGCTGTACTTTGTCACTGTCACGAAATATGAGATGTAAAAATAAAAAATGTATGACCCTCATGCGAAAACATATTTAATATAGACTGTGCTACTTCTACAGTTCTTTTCTTAAAGACTCGAGTTCCATTTTTACTTTGAGAATTTATTATCAATGGGGAAAAAACTACATTTAAATTATCCAATCAGAACTTCAATTGAAATCGTTATTTGGACATTTTCAGGGGGTGTAATTTTGTTGTTTTTTTTTTATTCTTTTTCACTAAGTTTTTAAAGTGCACTTTCATTATACATGCAACTTTGCACACCATATTTATGGTTTAAGAGTTGGTCGTCAACTTCCCTTTCTTATGCAGCAATATACCTTCGTCACTTGCATACGGAATGTACATATCTCAGTTGATTCGATACGCTAGAGCATGCTCTACGTATAAACAATTTCTAAAACGAGGTAAATTATTGTCAAGCAAGTTGATGAAGCAAGATTATCAGCAGTCTCGTTAAATGTCATCATTTTGTAAGTGCTATGGTCGATACAATGACTATGTCAGCCTATACAACTTATCATTGAGTCAAATGATGACTGACGTTTTTCATGCAAATTGTTAGTCCATTATTTATACTCTGAATTGACGACGGATTTTCCTATTTTCGTCACGCTGATTATACATTTAAAGTAGGAGAGACCTGGCACCACCTATTCAGAAGTTATTACCATTGTTCATGTTAAAAACATTTAGTAAAAGTTGGTCAAACTCCAAGGTCAAGTTCACCAGGTCAAATTTTGTAGAACTCAAAAATGGTCGTGTCACAAGGAATACACCTGTAAAAATGAAGGCCAGAGCCTTTCCTACTCATATGTTATGGGCTAGGTTAAAGTTTACAACAGACAGACAGACAATACAAAAATAATATACGCCTGGGATCGTTCTATCCGGGGGCATAAACATTTTTAAATATCAAACAGTGATCGATTTCAAAATTTACAAACAAGCAAATTATAAGTAAGGCCTAACAGAAGGATCTCCGGAAATTCCAAAGCTGGGATCAGGTATCTAAGAGGGGTAAGTATCCCCCTATTGTCGGTCACACCCGCCGTCAACCCTCTGTACCGATCAGTTAGAGCATTCCGTAGTCAAATCTTGTACATTATCAAAGGCGTATTAATGGTACGAAGGACGACACAAAAAAACAAACATATCGATAGATTGTTTAAATACGAATGTGTCACAAGGGCAGATGAACAGACTCTCCAAGTTCTCGCGAGATCTCGCGTAATCTAAGAAACGTTACCGTCGAAGAAATTTTTTTTCCGGAATAATTGTGACGTCATTTTACATTGCTAAAATTTTAATGAAATCAACAGAAAAAGATCTAAAATAACAATTTTTAAAACAGATAACATTTATCTTTAAATTTATTTTTGAAATATTGGTTAAAAGCAACTTGCCTACTATAGTATGCATCACCCAAACAAATCAGGCATGTATGACTATGTGAAGACTAATAAATAATTTAAGCATTGGCGGGGGGGGGGGGGGGGGC
>PRKT01000271.1:357144-371932 GCA_003671525.1 Saccostrea glomerata | reverse complement strand
CCCCCCCCCCCTCCCCCAAACAAAACATAATCTGATGATGATAAAAGGTGTAATTATTGTGTACTTTTCCTAACATATTACAATAGTATTCTATTGGATACTTACATGTACATAGATGATAAATGTCCAAGGCCTATGCTCATCTTTCATCATTGAGAAATCACGATGTATGACGTCAGATCAGTGAAAGTGAAAGTTGATTTTCATAGTTCTCTTTTAACCATTTAAAAATGTTACAAAAATATCAAACAGATAATTTTAAAAAGGAATAAATAAAAAACAGTAAAATTAAATAAAAAGGGGGCGTTTTATAATTCATTTTTTGCCGCCTTACGATACTCTTTATTCCGGAAAAATGTTGTTTAACGGTAGTTTTCGTTGACTATTTCTGCGTCATTTCCTGTCTGTTCATCTGCCCTTGTGACACATTCTTTAAATACCCCGAAATCGCGATTCGGGGGTATTTTTTGTCGTGCATCTGTCTGGCTACCTGTCTGTATCTTTATGTCTGTAAGTCCGGAAAAAAACTTTAACTTTTCCCATTTATTTGATTAAGTGGAGCTTGACTTTCATATTTCATATGTGTATTTTTTGTGACAAGACCTTTCTTTTTGTACCAACAAAATTTGACCTTTTGATCTTTACCTTGGACTTTTTACACAAAAATTGCGAACTTTAACTTTGGCCATAACTTTTGAATGGTAGACACTAGGGCTTTGAATCTTTACATATGTATTCCTTTTGAGAAAGAGAGAATAATGCATTTCAGATGATTCAAGCTTCACGGAGCATGTTACTTCTTTCTGTTTTGCGCACATTCACATTATATATATATTTTGCTAAATCGAAAGATGCACTTTGGTAGTGCATAAAGATTCCTGATATTTCATCTGTCGCTATAATATTTGGTGAAAATTTTGGATTACATTGAATGGCATTTGCCTGTTTTAATTTGTTGCTTTTTATCCCCTTGCAAAGGAGTTGGGGTGGATATTGTAAAGTATTCATGTGTGTGGCTCAGTTAGCTAATGCTATTAGAAAGGAGGCTGTGCAAAGGGAATTTGGCGTTATTGGCATTCTAAATCGACGTTAAATCTGTTTTGATTTAAGGATATACTCTTTGCGAGGGGATGCTCCGCTTTGCGGTGTCCTTGTTTTATTTTCTATTCTTTTTCTTTACCAGGAAAATTTATCCCGAAGTGCGAGCGACAAAAGATGAACTTTTTCCAATTTATCTGATTATAACACCTCTGATTTGCATAGTACTTCTAGTTGGTGAGTAATTAATACTCCTTATTAATACTAATCATTGATTTTGGTCGAAACTTGTCATTTGGTTATAGAAAATACAGTTCATATCGTTGTAATTCTTACGTCAGAATAGTAATAATCCACTCGATAATACTTTCAACAAATGCTCAATTTGAAGATTTATTAAAGGAGAAAGTGTGTAATATCATTTCAAAATGATGGAAAATTATATTATAAATACTAAAATCATAGTTACTATCATACCTATCTAATTCTAATTAGGAAACATTAAGTCCTCATAAAAGTGGAATATTGAATTGCTTTCTGTGCTTAAAAAACAAACTTCATCCGTCTTCTAGAGTTGTCTTTCTATTGTTGTTCTTGACAATATTTGTAATGAAACAAAATATCCATTAATCTATTATAAAAATTTTGCATTTTTCATTTCTAAAACATTTAAAAGACGTTTGTTAAGTAATAGAAACATCACAATTTTCATAGTTTTAAGGAGCTGGGTATAAATATTTCAGGTTAACTACTATAAGTAATTAATGAAAATATAGGAGATTGACATCTGTACAAAATATAAGATTTTAATACGTACACTATTAAATAGCTCTTGTTGGTAAACTCTGACAAAAGTTTATTGACCATATCATTAAATTGACTGGAACAAATTCCTCAGAAAGTTACAGAATATCTCTAATTAATGGGATAACACTTTTAAGTAATTATTACCTCCAATCGCTGTTCTGATGTTTTTGATGCAAAACTTTTATTAAAAAAATACAAATGGAATTCAAATCTAAATATAAAGTAATACACGTTATTAAGCACGTTGTACTAATTGATAAGATAAATAATTTACGGATATAAACCATACAACACAAAATAATTTACAATGACAATACAGTTGATGTAGCATTTCCAAATTTAATCAAGATAGTACCCAAATTCAAACAATACGTGAAATATTTTTTTTAGAACAACAGAAGTACATATTCATTTTTTCAATAAATACGCACGCAAACATCTTTATGACATGGATAAACCTTTTGCTTAAAGAGTATGATTTAATATAAGCACTCAGTAAACGGTTTAAAGTAAAAATTTTCAAACTTTATAAAGCCGTCATACTTTTGAATCAACAAATTTTCAAGCAAAACATTTAACATTTGAATACTTCTTCTCTAAAACTGCTGAGTCATTTCAGCATATGACATCTAAGAGTGAAGTGAAGGGACACAAAATTTGTGGTTTTTATGGTCCCTGCCCCCTTTGGGCCTGAGGGGTGGGGCCAAAACCACTAATTATTGCAATATCTAAAAATCGTTTCTCCTGGACATCAAGCAGTCAAAATGTTGGCATGATTGTAATAGGCATTGAGTCTTCTCCCTGGGTCAGCGGCTGTGAGGTTTGGGTGGAACTACATAGATCATATAGTGAAAGTGCATTAATTCTTTGAAGAGCTTCTCCTCTGCTCCTGGATATAAAGCCAATGCACTATATACATAGTTTTGTAAAGAAAGGTGCCTCACCCAAAACTATGAATATCAGGGCCCCTGGTTCTGATGTTAGAGTGGGACTCTATTGATAATATAGTGAAGATGCATTCTTTTAAAATCTCTGCTCTAGGGTACTTAAACAATGTGCATACTAGAACTTATAATGAGGAAGGATGCTTCTTCCAAAATTGTGAATTTCATAACCTCTGGATGAAGAATTTTGAGGCTTCCATGATTATAATATATTATAGTCTTCTCTTGTGCTTCTGGGTATTAAATCAATGAACAAAGTACAAAGTTATGAAAAAGGAGGGGTACCTCTTCCAAAATTGTTTTCAAGGCCCCTAGGTCTGGTGTGATTACCCATGTGACTTATGAGGTCGATACATTTAAACTCTTGCCCCGTGGGGATCCGGGTTAGAATAGTTTCTCAGTGCCCCCTTGCTTGTCGTAAAAGGCGACTAAATGGGGCGGTCCTTCGGATGAGACCGTATAAACCGAGGCCCCGTGTCACAGAAGGTGTGGCACGAAAAAGATCCCTCCCTGCACAAAGGCCGTAAGCATAGGCATAAATTTGCAGCCCTTCACCGGCAATGGTGACGTCTCCATATCAGTGAAATATTCTGGAGAGGGACGTTAAACAATATACAATCAATCAATCATTCAAACTCTTAACTTTTTTCAGTAGTTCTGTTTTAATTCAGCTTTGTTGACGTGGTTCATCAAAAAAAGAAGAAAAAGAATAAACAGATTACGCCGATGTATCTATAGACAAGAGATGAATGCTACGCTACCTTCAGGTATTATAATTGAATATTGTAGTAGATATTGTTGTTGTTATGAGCTCTAAAAAACGGCGATATTGTTGTAAGCTTGGTATATCTGCTTCAACCATAACATATTTACAAATATTTGATGAAACAAGGAAATCGCTTAAAGTCACCATTTTGCAGATTATATGATCGATACATACATAAATTGTATAAAAAATACAATCCATTGTCAAGTCGGTTGTTGATGAGAATTGTTGACCTACAAATTTTTTTGGTCATTTTTCACACTGAATTGCCATCAGATTTTCCGTTTGCTGAATAATCAGCATATAGCATGTGTGACAGAGGAAATATTCTATTCCATAACACACCCGATGTTTCTTTGCTTCAAGTTTCAATGAACTGAATTTCTAGTTTATGCACCTATCAGTTCTATCAACTACAGCTCTTTCCTATACTTAAGAAACTTAAGTTGGTAATCAGAGTGTAGATTTTTTTAAACTCATGGCCAGATATTGCATATTTACCTTTTTATATTGACTGGACTATTTTGAGTGCAATGCATGTTTGGATAAGGAAAATGTCTGTTAAGTAACCAGCTTACCTTTAATACAGGATTTTTTTTAAAAAATGTTATGATAATTTGCGAAATACATATACAGTCGTTTGGCAAGTTCCAAATTTTAACCAGTTCCGAATAATTATTAATTTTAAGAGCTGATATATAATTAATACATTCAAAGGTGTAAAATAAATCGATACCTATGGTAAGAAGGCTAATTTGTTTGTGTTTGAATTATGCGAAGTTTTGATTCTTTGCCGTCAGTTCGGTTTCGTTAGCGTACTTGAAAGAGTCAACATACTTTAACAATACAGCACATCTTAATCACCCCGACGCGTAAGTGTGCAGAAAAATCTCTGTAGAGACACCAATTTTTCACATAAAACAATCTTTTTAAATGCAGATAAATGCTTTTTAAAGGATTGTTTGAAGTGAAAAATATTTGTAACGAATAATAAGGATGGTTTCAGAAGAGTAGAATTTTGAACAGCACAGAAGGTTTGCAATTTCTTTATATTCTAGATATTTCTTATTACATCATTTGTAACATTTGTAATGAGATTAGGTAAAAAATATTAACCATCCATAACTTATTGGTAAGCAATTAATTTAACTTAGACATGCCAAAAGATTATGTGTGGGGCGTATAATTTTTTTTTATTTAGGGTTGAATTGAATGGGTACCTCTAGGGTATTCGGAACTCGTCGGTTTATTCGTAACTGGTTAAATGGACAACTATGTTAAATCGAGGTATAATTTTTGGGAGGGAAGGCTGAAATTTCATGAAAGAATATTTAATTCCACAATGATCTACCTTTACAAAAAATTTATATTTTGAAATAATGCCTATCTTTAGCACCGCCGAATCTTTTTCTTGTTCGGAACTGGTCAAATAACTGTAATTATGAAATAATTTATAAATGACATGCTCAAATCAAAAAGGTAAATATGCAACTTCTTCAGTTAATTTTAATTTGTATTTGTTTTCTCAGCATCGAAACATCACTAATTTTCTAATGTATTGAATCACAATGGTAAAGCCAGTTTGTTGTTTTTAGAGCTCAACAAAATAAAACTTTTAATTATTGGACCAACCAGCAGTGGTAAAAGCAGCACGGGAAATACTATTTTGAATAAACCATGCTTCACAACAGGAATATCAAGCAGTGGAGTAACATTTCATTGTAAGGAAGGAGCTTCGAACAGATTTGGAAGAAACATCGTTGTCTTGGATACTCCTGGATTTTCTAATTTGACAAAAAAAGTCCGAAGAACTAGTTTGATTCCTGATTTTAAACCTGACGCCGTCCTTCTAGTTTTGGACCTATCCAGATTTTCTGTTGACCTGGAGAAGGACTTGCAAAATATTCCTTCTATTTTTGGTGATAATATTTTCGAATTTATGTTTATAGTTTTCACAAGGGAGGATGAACTACAACGAAACTGCATTTCTCTACATGATTTTATCAATACGTTCCCAGATTCTATGTTAGCATTAAAAGAACAATGCCATGGCAGGATAAAAACTGTCAACAATTTAAAGACTGGTTATGAAAACACAGCTTTTGTTGAGGAGTTGGTAATGGAAGTAGAGAATGCGAAGAGTAGAAGAAACCCGAATGATTGAACTTACGCACAGCTTGTATGTACATCTACACTTCTATAATGTTATACTTGTTTGCCCAATGAAATAAATTGTGATGATATTAGTTTTAAATGGATGTAAGAACATTCAATGTTTAAATTTTCATAATAAAATTATTTTATTCTTTAAATAAAAAACGACATAACGCAAGTAATCTGTATATGTTCCTATCTTTTGTAGCTTATTATGCCCTTTTGGTGCTATGGTTTTTTGAAGAAAAAAAAGTTAAATCAGAGAATAGAATTGATAGTCTTCTTACATGTATCATCGGGTTAAAAGATCAGAATGTATAAATCAGTCATTAAAGTTGTGTCTGGTTTTTATATTTTGAACATAATAAAATATTAATTGTTTGATTGCTTTTAAAAAAAATATCTTAAATATCTGTCCAACCGTTCACGGTAGATTGATAAAAAACCAATGCATTACAAAGGAAATGTATAATACATAACCTTTATTTATGATTGGCTGAAAAGTACAATGTCTTTTTTTACAAGTATGTATATGTTTAGGCAAGGTGCTCCATGTATGATTTGTTTTCAGTTGAGTTCATTTTTTTAAGTCAAGAAACATACATCTCATAGACAATATTTACAATCATATTTTAACACATATAGTGATCGATGAAATAAACATATAACATGCACATATATAATATTTTCGATAATTATTAATGTATATAAAAAAAACTAAATATGTCTAAAAGTGTGTACATGTAGTTACAATATTAAATAACCAATCCAAGTTTCACAGGCTGCAGCCGCTGCACTACATTTAATAACAAGGAAACATGCCATGAGCTTTAACTGATTGATTGATTGTATATTGTTTAACGTCCCTCTCGAGAATTTTTCACTCATATGGAGACGTCACTGATGCCGGTGAAGGGCTTCAAATTTAGACCTATACTCGGCACTCAGGGCCATTGAGCAGTAAGGGTTCTTTATCGTGCCAGATCACGTTTTTAAGGTCATATCCGAAAGACCCGCGACTTTCACTTCAGATGCCGAGCGCTTGGCGAAGGAACAGTTGCTACCTATTTTAACGTCTTAGGTTTGACGCGGTGCCGCGAAAGAGAATCAAACCCGGGCCCCCCCAATCGCGAAGCAAACGCTCTACCACTAGGCTACCGTGAACGGTTTAACTGATTGATTAGTGAGTGGTAATTCATCATTTTGAAAAGAATGTGTAGGGTATAAAGCGAGTCATATGCCTACGCAAGGGAAGGTAAAATATCAATTTAAAAAATCTTACAAATGCCACTCTTTTGTCAAATTTAGGAATTATTTATAACCATATGCATACAGTAAAGATAAAACCTGAATCCTCAAATGACTTAAAACTTGATTGCAATTAACCCACCAAAATGGCAACACGCTTAAATAACCGTAAAAATGATAGAAATGGAATTTTAAAACTATGTTTTTTTATAAAGTGTGGGTCTTTGTACAATTTGTTTTGTAAACAAATATTGAAAGGGTATGGAAGGATGTATCTCTCACCATTTTCAAAAACAAATTGTACGCAGGCACACTCTCTATAAAAACTTTAGTTTACCTACTTGAATATTGGAACATACTGTAAGTCGTTTTAATTCCACGGTGTTAAAATTTCACGACATCTCAAAAAGAACTAATTGCGATGGTTTTACTTTCACGCTGCAAGAAATGAATTCAAATATTGCATAAGCATTTAACCCCCTTTCCCGCAGTCACGCATTTTAAAGCATATACCTAAGGAATCCGGATAGGGCCACGCAGTTCACTATCGCATCATCGCACCATCAAGGTTTGGGTTGATAATGCGATGACGATGAAGTGATGGTGCAATAACGATGAAGCGATGGTGCGATAACGCGATGACGATGAAGCGACGGCGCGATAATGCGATGATGATGGCGCAATAGCACGATAGCGCGATAATGCCATGATGCGATGGTGCGATAGCAATGACACGATGGTGTGATGACGATGGCGCGATAGTACAATGACGATGAAGCAATATTCACTTTCACTTTATCGTTCTATCGCTCCATCGTCATCGCACCATCGCATCATCGTGCTATCGCACCATAACTCCATCGTCATCGCACCATTGCTTCATCGTAATCGCACCATTGCATCATCGCACCATCGATCTTTAATTTAAGTTAATGCTCGAATGTGCGATAGTGAACTACATGGCCCTATCCGGATTCCATATATACCGTTAGTAATGAGTTGAATGTTTATTTGAGTCTTGTGAATCTTATTTTAGTGTTGAATTCAGTATATATGCAAAGTGTTTCTCCTTCGTTTTCCATTTAATAATCAAGCCTTTGTAGAATTAATAAATAAAAATAAAGCTTACTTTTTTATTGTTATTATAAACATTGTAATGTCCAGCAAAAGCTCTTCCAAGTCCCTATCTTTACTACCTACAAAATTATATACAGCTTAAGACGCACTGCGCTATAGAAAATTGTAGACGGGGTGTAAAGCGGATATGGATCCTCTTACGGATATGGATCCTCTTACACTCTGTATGATTTTAGAAAATTTAAAATAAAACAATTTGTTTTAAAATTAAGCAACATCAAAATGTACTACATTTCTACATTTAATTAAAAAATTAAAAATAAAATAGATCCTGCAGATCAGAGAAAATACTGGTATCTTCTTCAGTACTGTAAAAACGGATTCGTAAAAGAACTGCGAACGATAGTATTGTTCTCCCGCCTACCTCTAAGTCAAAAGTTAACCAGTTTGAATGGTTTTTCATATTTGCAGAGATATTTATGTGAATTTTCATTAAACATTACTTATTTGGGAAAACAAAGAGAGATAACTGTAAATTTTCTTAAAACTGTTTTTTTTTTCAAAATAGAAATCAACCGAAAACAGAAAATATTTTTGAAACATATTCAACCCCAACTCCCCCCCCCCCCCCCCCCCCTTTAAAACAAAAAATTCTTCTTACATGTAATATGGACAGTCATTTCACCAAAAAAAATATTACCAAAGCTTTTTGTGTATCATGGGAGGAAACATAAACGACATAAATGCTTATTTTTCACAAAATGCAAAGGGGTTTAAAACTAAATCATTGTAATTAAGGGGCAATATCCCTCTGCTCCAAATTTCACGACTTTTTTTTTAAATCTAGGCATTGATTTTCAGCAACAACTATAGAATTAAATTCAAATGGAAAATAGTTTGAAGCATGAAGCGTTGCTTACTTTTTCAGAAATGAATACTAGTAATATGTCAAATCATGATGTGAAGAAAATTTAATATGGTAAATAGAAAGATTAATTATTTTTTATCTCACAATTAAATTAGAAATATGAGGTATATATAAAGATAATATTTACTCTCATACCTATCTATTTCCCATTAGAAAACATACTGAAGCGCTGCTAAATCAGAATTACAAATTGTTTTCTGTGCATGTAAAATAACACGCATCTATCAACAAGAATTATAGTTCCATTATCGCCCTTGAAAATATTTTTTAATGAAACAAAATATTAATCAAATGTTTATAAACAATACTGCATCTGAAATTTCTGTACAATTAAAAGAATTAAACTTTAAGAGATAGAGATTTCTCAATTTACACTGTTTAAAGAAACTGAGTATAAATGTTTTAAGTAAACTATTATAAATGATTAATGAATATACTAGCAATAGAAACTAAAAATAAACATTTATACAATAGAACAGGTTTATTGAATTGATTATAAAATGGTCCTCATGAATGAAACTTGTAAACTCTGACATGACAATTCACTGAATTTCATGACAAAATGTCTGAAGAAAGTTATCACTCTTATCAGAAGAGTTATCTCTCTTATCAGAGGGATATTCCACCTTAATTTTATTTCAAAACTATTTTTAATTTCATATGCCTAACGTATAAGAAAAGATTAAACAAACATTGATTTATATCCAAGAATATTTGAAACCCAATTTCAGTGGAAAATACCGTCTCCCCCTCTCCCCTCCTTATTTAAAGGGCTGGAATTAGTGATACTTAACTATCTAACACTGATATTAGAATTGTTAATTAATAAGCATTGAACTTTTCTTTGCATTCAACAAAAATTTTATAGCCAAATTGCCATAAGTATTGAATTATGTCAATGTAAAATGTAGGCGAGAATCGAGATTTAACATGCGTAGAATACGTCAAAATGGTTTGCTGATGGCTACAGAATTTTTTTCTCACATACAGATTTTTAAATAATTTTTTCTTCATGGGACAACAAAAAAATTCTCAGCTTAAAAGTGGGTGTGATAATTGTACACTTGGGCATTCCAACAGATTTTCGAAAGATCTGGTCTCAAAAAACTGCATAGATATTGCTTTATTGCATTTTTAAATAGAAGCTTCATGGGACAACAAAAAATTAACAGCTTAAAAGTGGATGTAATAATTGTATACGGGGGCATTCCAACAGATTTTCGAAAGATCTGGTCTCAAAAAACTGCATAGATATTGCTTTATTGCATTTTTAAATAGAAGCTTTTGCAGTATTTGTGTGTACAATTACGATGTTTTCGAACAAAAAAGTTTTTTTTCAAATAACCAACGACAAGGTAATAATATTTACGATTTTTGTTTTATTTAAAAGACAGCTGTATATGAAATCAAAATTGCATAGCCCCTCATTAAGACAAAAATCCTTTCCCACAGGATATGAATTTCACATCTTTGGAAGAGACACTATTTCTCATCCAATATGCAATTTATCAGCTAAATACCACGAAACACATAAAGAACTGTGAAAACAAATTTCCTATCTAATAAACAGAGCACAACCACATCACCAGAAAATCTTATCAAGGAAGCATGAATCTCACAATTTCTCAAGAAGACCCTTGCTCACCAAGATCATTCACTAACTTTGTTTGCTTAAGACCCAGAAGCAGAAAAGAAGTTAAAAGAAAATGCATTTCAATTTCTTATCAATAGAAACCAGTCCTAATACCAAAGCATCCGACGGGCTAAAAATTTTAAAATTAATCCCTCTTGCTTATCATAACCTACCGGTATTTTAAGAAGTTATAGCTTTGCGTATACCAAATATACAAGTTGGCCTATAAAAGTTGAGTACGGTATCTAAAGCAAACCTCGGGACCTAAATAGGTGTTTAAGCGAGCTCAGCTAAACCGTGGGATTCTTTTGAGGATTACCACAACATTCAAATAATACTAGGTGAATCGTGTGAGCTGAATACTTTCCACAATAAATAAGTAGTGTTGTTTTATCGTGACTATAACCACTTAGAGGCAGACCAACGAGGAAGGACAACCCCTCAGAGGCTTGCTTAGTAACCTTCCTACCTAGTGCAAATCTTTGATAGCAGTGGATGATTGTACGTCCTGAAAAAGGACAATTTAGTAGTCAGCATATCTTCTGTTGTCGGACGCTGACTAGTAGTACATGTACGATTAGGACTAAGTACCGTTACTACCACTACAAGACTGAATAAGGCATAACTATTGTCTGTCCGGTGACCATGGTCAACCCCCAATTTCTCTTATTTGTAAGTATAAAGGCCGGTATACACGGTAAGATTTGTATTATAAGATTTGTATTTTAATACAAAATCTTACTGTGTATACACTCTTAATACAGTGTATCATAAGATTTTTCGAATCTTATAAAACTGTATAAGAAAAGAGCAATGCTCTATTTCCTAATACAAGTCTTAACTCACCTTTCACTTTCAACCAATCAAATGTACTCACATTGGGGGTCATCCTATTTATATCATTACTAAATAAAGCACATGGTAAATAATAATGGCCGACTTTTCGAGTAAAGATATCGAAAAACTCGTGGTTTTATGGGAAGGGGAAGAGGACTTGTGGAATATATCAAGTTGTAGCTACCACAAAAAAAAATGCTAGAAGAAGAGCTTATTAAATTATCATTTATATTATTTTGACAGAGAGAGAAATATGGCAGGAGAAAACACGTGGAAATAATAGTTTATTTACAATCTTATAAGATATGTATTAGCGTGTGTACAAGAAAGTATTATAATACAAAAGTATTATAATACTTGTATTATACTACAAATCTCATCGTGTATACCGGCCTTAAGGCCGACCATCAAATGGAAGTACGTACTACATGTAGTTAAAGAAACTTGTGTTAAAGAACAATTTATAGATGCCTTGCAGGAAAGGGAAATGCGGTTAAGAGGTAATCAAGCTATTCCAGTAGACTTAAGCGAAATGTAGAATTAGACGCATTTATAATTAGTGCTGCTGACCAAGGTTTGCTTAAAAGTTCAAAGTATGTGATTTGTTGATAGATAATATATTGCAGTGCACATTTTAAGCTAAAAAACTTTAAATATTATCTCGAAAGTCCTCACTTTCAGTATAAGTTTTTATTTTGCTGATATTAACAGATATTTACATTCAGTGTGATTTTTTATATAAAATTCATTAGAAGTAGTTTTTTCCTTGCATGTTCGTTTGCGTTATTTAACGTTACAAGTCATAAACAGCTCTTGTAATTTTAATGAATTATTAGTAATATTTTCCAAGTCCTTTGCATTTTCCAGTTCTTTGGAGAAAAAATTCTCTAAGAATTATCCACTTTTCTGAATTTGTGACATTGCATGATATTAAGTATCTTTCAAAGAAAAAAATTGTGAAAGTATCATCTGTCCTTAAAAAGTCAATCTTTTAAACTCAAACGAAGGCTAAAAGCAACATGAATACAGTTAATGAAAAATATTACAAAGTGACAAGGATTGCTAACAAGGAATATGAAAATGAATACTGAGAAAACAATATCGATGTTGCAAGTTTTTTTTGCAATAATCTCATTAAATCAACATGTATTGGGAATAACCATGGGATGGTAACCTTTTTATAAGTCTAAAGGCATGGGACAGATATTTATTTTCATACAAGTGTCATGGGACACACACTTTTTGAAATGAGAATTTTGTTTTATACTGGTTCCATCATTGTGATAAATTTTGCCTGGTCCATAAACAATTATGAAGAGGGGAAATTACAGATAAGGCCATTCAAAGTTTTTTCTCTGTTTAGCGTCAACTCATCAAAAAACCTACCTACCTATTCGCAAAAAAACACACAAGCCAAAACATAAAACACAAGCTTAAAAGTCATAAAAATGACGTCCTTCAAATGATTTGATCTAACTAAACTGCTTTAATAGAAAAAATATCTATTCTTAAGCAAAACAACGGATCAAATGCTGACAATACACCCAATATAACGTACTGTACAGTATTATTTGGAGAAATTTACAAAATTCACAAATTTCGACTTAATTTATCAATTTCAGGACGCCTGTTGTTGTGTGTTTTTTCTCATATGGGTTGTCAAAAACCAAGGCGGACGCGGACTCTAAACATAGAAAAAAAAACTTGGAATGGTCTAAGCTAAACGCGCGTTATTCAATTTGTCAGCACGGCCAAATGTGTTATAGAACCGACGACATCCAAAAATATGAATTCATTGCTTAAATATTGAATTTGCCAAATGTTACAAAGAGGTGTTGCACTCCTGATATTTTAATAGCATTTTTTTTTGCATAACCTTTTTTGTACATTGACATACCATTGAGACATAAAATATGTGGCAGACCAGATAATGCTAATAAATGACAAACAAACAAAAAACGGTTAAACTTCTAATAAACTTATTATAATTGGAGAAGTGTTTCAACCTCTTTCTCTGGTTTTTGAAAAAAGAGTGGGCAAGCTGAGGGCCACCAGAGAAGCACATAAACTTTCAAAGCCCCAGAAATAAATTCCTAATAAAACACAAAGTTTAGACACTAGAGAGCAGCATTCAAACAATTTGATTTCAGTTTTCCCATAGAAAGAAAAATGCCTAGATGCAATATCAAGGTAACTATACCTAGTATATAATAATTAATACTTAATTTGACAGATTCGCATCAAATTTTTAAAGAAATTTGAAGATTTTCAACGTTTCCCTCAAAATTCCTGGATTATTGATTATGTTTGTTTTTCTGTAATGGAACATCAAAATCAAAGGTATATGTAGACACTATTGACATAAAGAAAAATGAAATGGACTAATGTACCTTTAGCACCTGCTTAATTTTCTGTGGATATTCTTCATATCGGCAATTTCCATTCCAAATTCATCATTCACTAGATTATCTGTATGATAATTCATTGCACTGCTTAAATCTCCGTGTATGTTTAATGAAGAAAATTTTTGTCCCCTCTCTTTATATCAAATTCTTTCACATACCTTCTTCAGTGTAGCCAAATCCCTAAATACTGAGTACTTTTCAGTTTTCATTTAAGCCTGCATTCTTTAAAGAATTGCTTCAGTGGTCATTAACACCTTTGTCTTTTGTTCTAATATCGGACTGTCTCAGGCAATCAAAAGCAATGTTTTAAGTACGATAAATGCCTCATACAGTTCTATATTAAAAAATATCAGACAGTTTTCGGCCCTAACGGGCCTCAAACTGTCTGCTATTTTTTAATACAGAACTGTATTCGGCATATATCCAATACTTACACCACTTCTGAATTTGCACAGTACTTTTAAAGCCGCTTAATCCGAAACATAGAAACAGGCACATATTACCTTACACAATAAAAGTACGTTACTACACAGATAATATAAAAATAAAATAATTATAAGATTGATTTATTAGTTAATTACAACAATCCTTACAAGGAAAACATAGATTAAAAACCTTATTGACAAACAGAAGTTCCTGACGGGAAGTTAAGATCTGTTGTGAAGTCACCTTGGAAGAAAATAAATATATCGGTTATGTCTAATTATGAAGATAATTCAAACCCGAGTATATTTTTCCATTAGTAGAAGACTAAGTCATAATACATCTCAATCGCAACGTCTCGGGCCTTTCCGACCAGCGGAAAAATGACCTCGAATGTACTAGGAAGACGCCATTACAACTCCCCCTTTTTTACGATCTTTGAAATAAATGCATGGAGACCTTTCATTTGTGGAATATGAAGTTCAACTTTATTCAATGCCAGGGGCGTAGCAACAGGGGGGGGGGGGC
>PRKT01000271.1:329465-356896 GCA_003671525.1 Saccostrea glomerata | reverse complement strand
CGAAATAGGATTTTCGACTTTTGGCAACTTGCACCTTTTTTTCTTTTTTTTCTTTTTTTTTGCTTGTCAACTTCTTCAGGTAAGGAAAAAAAATATTTTCTCAGGCTGGCCCCCCACTTTCAAAAACGATGTTACGCCACTGAATGCAATGATATTACCTAAAATACCTCATAGAAGGAACTTCTATGTCCGTATATACTGTATTAAAATAAACAGGAAGATGTATAAATTTTTTTCATCCGGTGATGTTAATACATTCGAGGTTGTTTTTCCGAAATCTGACGGTAAGACCAGAGAAGATGCGATTGAATACACCTATGAAAAATTAAGAAATTAATTAAATATAATCCATAAAAATTTTTATATTAATATACATATTTAAAGAATAAAAGAAAATCAGATAATTTTAAAGATTTTGTTTAGATAGTTTAGTAACGAAGGCTAAAATATTGTCCGTGTACAGGTATAAGTACTTCGTTGTGAAAAAAAGCTCGGATTTGTTCTTCACGAGATAAAATCGATAGATTTAATTTTTCGCAGGTAATTTCACGCAATATGAACATAGGATTATTTTTTGTGTGACCTAACAAAAATGGTTTTTTTAACTTTTGAATTTTGATATCTTTTAAAATAAAAAGATTTTGGGGATATAATTTGACAAAAGTTGAAACAATTTATGAACAATTATTTTTCAAAAAGAAAAACGAATTTATTTTTTCGCGACTAGAATCGGACTAGGCGGCTTTAAAGTTTATTTTTTTCAGCAGTACATTTTAGATAGGGACACACTTGCTAGTGTGTGCATGATTTATATCATAACACTAAGTTCATCTTATAGTTTCCGTTCATATGCAAAAAATATTATGTATGCAATGTAACTCTGCAAAAATGTTAACACATAGATCGCAATTTTACATAACTATGGATACAGACCGGTGTAGAGAGGCTTAACGTCGTGTTTGAACAGTAAAAAAAAAACAACTTATCTGAAAAATCCGGATAGGGCCACGCAGATCACTATCGCATCATCGCACCATCGAGGTTTGGGTCGATAATGCAATGAAGAGATAATGCGATGACGATTAAGCGATGGTGCGATAACGATGAAGTGATAGTGCGATAGCGCGATGACGATGATGCTATGGCGCGACAATGCGATGACGATGGTGCGATAATGCGATGACGCGATGGTTCGATAGTGATGGCACAATGATGCGATGACGATTGTGCGATAGTTCGATGACGATGAAGCGATATTCACTATCGCCCAATCGTGCTATCGCACCATCGTCATCGCATTATCGCGCCATAGCATCATCGCTTCATCGTTATCGCACCACCGTTTCATCGTTATCGCGCCATCGACCATTAAGTTGATGCTCGATGGTGCGATAGTGAACTGCTTGGCCCTATCCGGATTCCATACCCATCAATATACTGGCGCGGTTGAAAAAAATACGTGCAGGGCGGGACAAATAGCTAGACAGAAGCAGGGCTTGGAGCACGTGGATTGGCAGAATCAAAGCAATAACTGTAAGATTTTTCAATTTCATGATGATGCTCAATCGATTGGCTTGCGTGATAATTTTACGGCGTTCATGCAAATTATCACGCAAGCTTGATCGATTGAGCACATCATGAAATCGAAAAATAAGACACTTATTCCTTAAGTAAAATGTCACAACAGTATTAGACTATATTCAATTTTGCCATAATAATGATGATAATGGCAACCTTTTACGTTTTGATACCATAGTAAATTCAATAGTGAAAACAAATTTTGTTGAATATATGTTGTGATGACGATAAAGCGATATTAACTATCGTACAATCGTGCATCATCATGGCATTATCGGCACAATCGTATTATTGTAATCGCACGTACCATGGCATCATCACTTCATCGACGTTTAAAACGATGCTCGATGATGCAATAGTAAATTACATGGCCCTTTTCGGATTCCATACACCCCCCCTCCTTCAACGTATGCGAGTGCCTGTTGTATTAATTCTGATTGAATGTATGTCATGAAGTGATATGAATCAATTAGCATAAATTACTTATGTATACATACGATTTTACGATTTTTTTTCTTTTTTCGGCTGAAGCCGAGCAGGTGCTTGAAAATCAAGTCAAGGACCTAATCACTTCTCACTAAAATAAGATAAATAGAAAATCAGCATGTTCTATATTATTACAAATCTGATCAAAAACAGGAAGTTAATATTTTGTTTGATATTTTTTATCTCATAAAAAATTCAGCTGAAGTCTCGTTTTTCAATGCTCCAATAGGAAGGAATGATTCGGAAATTATTTTGTGTCAGCCTTGATTTGACGCGAATCTCACATGAGATACTGTTATGACATCATAAAGGTCAGGTTTATTATTTGCCTTCCTTTCTGCTGAACAATTCAAAGGTATGCACTTAAAAAATACAGATACTTTTGCTTTCATTATTATATAAATCGTATAATTTTTTCATTAATGTATTGTTTCCGATCATTTTTAAGATAGACAAGATAAACTTTATTTAAAGTCAGTATGGTAGTTAAAAAAATTAAACAAGCTCTAATGAGCTTTTGACTGACATTGTTAACATATAATATACATGTCAGTAAAACAATGAAAACATGCAGTACTATATAAACATAAAGCTTTAATTACTATTGTCGTATATACGGATGCTGTTGGATTAAAAATTTTGTACCTAATAGACGACGCGCTTGTGTTTTTTTCTAAACAATGATATACATGTACTTTATTTTTGCTAAAAGTTTTAAAATGACCATCGCCTTTCATATTGCATCAAAGTCGTAAAATGCAAACCTAGAGTAAAAAACCAACAAATATAAACCTCGGTCGGACCTTTCCGTTGAAACAGTGTGGATGGGTTCCAATACAAGTCGAAGAAAAACTTTTAAAGAATCTGTTTACCAGTTCGAAAACCAGACTAAGAAGATTTGTATCAACGCAGTCCAATATATCAGGTACATCTGACCCCTTCATAATGCATATATTCGTAAATTATTAATCTGTTATCTACTACTTGAATCTTGTCCGAAGTATAACGGGACCAAACTATACGAAATATTCTCCTAGCCAGGGCACTCATATTGATTCAAAAAATTCAGTAAAAGTACAAGGAAATGAAAGTGAAAAGAAAATAAATTTAAATACATTTAAATTTTAAACAACCAGGAAAATTTAGCTGAAGTCAAGATAAAATGACATTTCAAACAAAGATACGAGGAAAATGAAACTAAAACAAAATATAATTAGCAGTGAATCATACAAAATTATGTCACAGAAATATATTCTCCCAAACTACATTCAAATATCACAAAGTAGACTTCTCTCAAAACTAACTTATGGACAAAATAAAGCTTGCAATTGCGTGTTAATTGTGCCAAACTAAGTTCACAATATAATCAAATAGATTTTGGATATATGTTTTGTTAGGTACACGTTATTGCCATAAGTCAGGTTAAAGCAGTAGAATTTTTTGGACCTATTCATTCACGTTAGGTTTTCTGCTGTTTTGACAACTAATTTGTGTTAGGATCAGAACCAAAGGAAGTCTTTAAATCCTTGTTTAATATATGAACTTTTAATTAATGTTAGAGCACTTAATTATTGGAAAATAAACAATTAATGTTGTGGGAAAATTTCGCATTCCATTTGTCATCCATAAGCAAACCTCCATATATCTCTAGAAAAGTAAAAAAAAAGATGAAGAATGAAACTACTTTATCTTACCGAAAGTATAGTATTGTTGTAATTATTCTAATGCCCCTAGGCTCTCCTAAAGTATAGAACTTTGATTTCAACTGATGTTGTGAAAGGAAGGCCCTGATCACCTATAAGATAGTATAGATAGATAAGAAGTTATTTGAGATTTACAATATAGTTCAGCTTCGTACTCAATGTAAGAGAGATGACTTTATACACGAGGATTCGTACCTATGTGGGAATCCATTATTGCCTGGGTCCCCCAATCCTCCTCTTTTTGTGGAATTCAGAGCTTGTTCTTAAATTGTGGCCTATTCAACCCCTCTTAATCTTCTTTAGCTTTAACACATATTCACTTGAACAGGTCGGAGAGAATACTCGAAATCGGGTATTATCCGTGAAATCGCGTATTATACTCGATATTAGGGTATCGTTGAATCCGCAAAATCGGGTATAGGAGGTGTAATCACCTAATAAAATTTAAACAATGGGATGGCGCATGTTGCCGAGTTAGCTTTCATCTAGATACACATGTTTTCTAAAGGTATCACCAGCGAAGTAAGAATTTGGGCGTCAAGATTAATGCGCCAAGGACAACAAATACCCGTGGAGCTCAGTACATTTCATGATCTGCACACAAAAAGGCGTTCGATTTGCTTTATATATTTTCATAATGTTGAGAGTATATGCATCTTCCTCATGTTCATTCCCAATACAACAGAATTGTAAAGTATCAAAATTCGGGAATTTATAATAATTCCACATCAACACGACAAACATGGACAATTTGTAAATAAATCAAATTATACGGAAACACATTTCACACACAGGATATGATGCCATGTATAAACAAGAGATTGTCTATCGTATCTAATTATGCGTCATTAATTACTTTCACATTCATCTTGTGCATAAAATCACATTTATTTATGAATGTATGAATAAAGTAATGATAAAAATGTTTAAAATTTCGGCTAAAAAACCCCTCTTTCTCTCTTTTTTGAAAATCTTTTTTTTTTATTATTCATACATATTTGCAGAATATGTTTTCAACATTTTAGCAGAGACAGTGATAGTTTCAGGAATACAGCTTATGAGAGAACATAACTTAGATCGTTTCGCTAAGTCATCAATATTTTACCATTTCTTGGCGACTTCAAAGGGGGGGGGCTAAAGGCTTCTTGACCACCTCTGACAAAACAACCTCGACTGTGTTAAACATATGTCCAAGAGACCTCTCTTTGAATGTCAAGGTCGCTTAAACTTGGTTATATATTTTTAATTGTAGGGAAGATTTATTCATCAAATAAAAATCATATTGGTAAACAAAAAGCAACATGTTATTTTCTAACACAATATGAGTCGGAATGAAACTAGAATTCATGTTTATTTTTTAACACATTTTTTTCATTATAGATGAGTTTTAGGAAACGCTATTGCCATGAGTAATAAGTAGCATAGATAAAATAACTAAAAGAAAACTGTGACATATTGTCTAGAACCAATCAGATAGTGCATTGTATTAGCATATTATAATGAGGTTATAAGATAGCGATATAAAAAAGATAGAAGGTAAAGAGGTAAAATTTACCCTGTCTATCAAATAGTATAATAAAGAAAGAAAGTGGCTACAATTTTTATGAAATTTTGATGTCCAATGAGGAATTATATTCAAAAAAGTAAAACAAGAGTTTCCAAGTCAATTGATCACTCCATTATTTCAGTTTGTTCATTATCATGGTCATAAACGTAAAAACTATAAGAAATGTGAAAACTTGACTATGTAATTCATATTTCAATATTTGCATATCCACTGCTCTCTCCCACTATGAACATGTAGTCTTCAACTGCGTTCATAGGACTAGAGACGCAACTGCTTCTACTATGAGTGCAATTGCTCTATCACACTCGTGTAGAACAATCTCTACTATACTTATACAGCGTGTTGAGAAGTATATATATGATATGTTTCGTAAGAGGAATAAAAATAAGTGTTTAATTATATTCTTTGAAAAAAAAGGGAAATTCAGAATATTTAAGATTGTTGATTTATATCTTAAAAAATTCAGTTTTGGTCAATGTATTTAATTGTATAATAAAACTTTTTAAAGTCGTAGAGAACTGCCATATTTTTATTTTTTCGTATCATGCATATTTTCTACAAAGAACGATAACTCTTCACACTTGGGTAATAACATTCAGAAAGGGAAAATTTCTTTAACTAGTATATCTATTTCAAGAATGATTTCAGCTATTAAAAATAAATAGAAAAAATGAAAAAAATATATAGCAAAGCATAATGGAGTAATAATCATTATAAAAGCATTCTCATTTTTCATCATAGTGTTAAATTATTGTTTTTTGTCAGAGGGTTTTGATATAACGTTGATCGATGACGTCACAACTGCATCAAAACAAAAATGTGATGACGGCACTGCTTGTATCCAGATAAATATGTTTGAGAGGGAAATACTTTATAAATTAGTTGTGATTTATTAGAGAAAAGGAGCATTAATCAGGTATACTGATTTTAAAGCCGTATATTCTTTTTTTTACTGAAGACAAGAAGCTGCGTCCTTATGTAAGTCAGGATTTCCTCTGATATTCTTGAAAAAAAAATCTAAGAATGCAAATATAAGTAATAAACAACGATTATTCAGTGAACATGGCATTATGAATAGCAATAGCTCTGCTGGCATATTTTCCATGATGCGCTAGCGCGCATCATGGAATATGCCAGCAGAGCAATTGCTATTCATAACGCCATGTTCACTGAATAACGTTGTTTATTTCTTAAATATGACTGTACCTCGATCTATATGGAGAAATTCAATGTATTTTAAGCTTATGAAAAGATGTACACATTTGACTTTTATTTATAACACCCCTCCCCCCCAAAAAAAAAAACAAAAATAAAACCAAGAAAATCCTGTTTATATGACTTCTCGCTCTCAATTTTCTCACAAATGCATAAAATAAAGGTAAAATAGCATATCTTGTATCCATTAAAATGCAACCAAAAAGATTTCGGTGTCTTTGAATAAAAATTTCCATGCTAAATTGACATAAAACAGATACTTACCTTCAATTAGCTACTTTCATCCTGTTTTCCCGTGGGTATTTATTTAATCTTATTTTATTTTCTTCTTTATAATAACGTTGGTATTCTATTATGGCAGAGATATACAGTTATGACTCGCTTATACTGTACTCTCTATCTGTTAGGAAAAAATTATATTTCACGTGAAAGGGACGCCATACATTTTTCAGTAAAAACACATAACACGGCGTTAGTCGTTTAATTTCTTTAAAGTTTCACATTTTGTGAATAGCGCATAAATTAGAAAATTAAGTATATGGAATACTTTAATGGGAAATAAAGACAAACGAAGTGTAGTTATTTGTTTTTAGAAATTATATTGAAAAATAATAACGCCATTGTGTCCTATTTGTTACCCCAGCAGTTTTTGTCGTGTGATTTTAAACTTATTTGACAACCATATGAATTAGGTTTAATAAAAATAAATCCACAAGATACTGATGTACAAGTAACAGTAAATGGCATAATGCGCCGTTGCTTTATTCTTTTGTTTTTATAGAAAGTTGCACGGAATACCCGATTTCGCGGATTCAACGATACCCTAATATCAAGTATTATACGCGATTTCACGGATAATACCCGATTTCGAGTATTCTCTCCGACCTGTTGAAGGATACGGACATCCTAACATCTATAAACACATCTGGATGTAGGCGAAATCCTGTCCACTTCTCTATAGAGAATATGTAAACATGTGAACATCTTGACTTGTTTGATTTTAATTTGCACCTGTGCTCTTTAAACCTGTCTTTAAATTTCAATCAAACAGATCTGTAAAATATGTAGATACATCCTGATATTTTAGGATTATTTGATAAATTGATAAATGATGTATAGCTATGGAAACTTCCTGAATGTATGGAATCCGGAAAGGGCAATGTAGTTCACTATCGCACCATCAAGCATCGACTTAAAGGTCGATGTCTCGATAATGCGATGGCGCGATAACGATGACGCTATGGTGCGATAGCGCGATGGCGATGATGCAGTGGCGCGTCAATACGATAACGATTGTGCGATAGCACGATGAAGGGACGGTGAATATCGCTTTATCATTATCCTGCCATCGCTTCGTCGTCATTGCACCATCGTATCATCGCTATCACACCATCGCTCATCGCACTATCTCTCCATCGCACTACTGCATCATCGTCATTGCATTGTCGCATCATCGTTATCGCCATGTCGCATCATCGCTTCATCGTTATCGCCCCATCGCTTCATCGTCATTGCATTATCGCAACATCGCACTATAGACCCAAACAACGATAATGCGATGATCAGGATTCCATATGAATGTTATATAGTTCTTGCAAAGAACGGGTTCTTTTAAAACAGATAGACATGTACACGTGCATATCATACATATGTGGTCTATTTCAAGCCGATTGCTCCAGCTGCTCCATTTTTATTTTGTTTAATGGACTTTTGATCTTTCAAAAATACTATTCTAATTTTGATATGTCATGTCCAGATTAATACCTAATGATTTTTAGGTCTTCAAAACTTAAGTTCAATAGAGTTAATGTTAACTTGATATCATCTTTCCTAGAATCACTGACCAATTTCTCAGACAAACAAAACTTTCAATTAATATGAGATAAAAATACATCATTAAGCATATTAGATAACCAAAATTAAATTGATCGTTTTTATCCCATCTAATTATGATATTGGTATAAAAAAGATTAGTGTAAATGTAAATATTATCACACTATATTGTTGAAACAAAACTTGGTCTGTAGAATTAAAATATTTTTATATTTAAAAAATGTGCGCTTAATGGAAAGATATGATTTGGTTCACATATTGTATATTAAATATTATAAGTTTCATCTTTCATTTATTTACGGTTTGCATTATTGGGTTTCCGTAAAAAACTTTTGCATCGTGGTTTTAAATAAAATGCGTCTACAATGACATTGTTTACACAAAAATAAGCTAACTTTAAACAGTAGGTCAGGCATCTACAGGCATGATGCATATTGCAGTTGAAGGTAGGAAATGAATATTTTTGTAAATATATCGTGTTTTAATTTAATTGTTCTATTAACGTGATTGCAATATGTATATTGAAGTGTTGAAAGGTTGACCATTCTGTAGACTTGCTCAAGTCTCAATGTTTTAGTGCTCTCTTTCATACTTTTTGATAATGTCAAACATAGATGTTTTGATAACATTTAACTAAGACAGAGAGCAGAGGACAGCAATACAAAAAAGAGCAAAGAATTTGTAAAACTATAAGAAATAAACAATAAAAACATAGAGACTTGAGCAAGTCTAACCATTCTGATGTACTAGAAGTATTTCAAAAGAAACTGTGGCAGTTATTTATGACAATTTGAAAACATTTAAACGCTTTCTTTCATTATTTTTTCCACCGTTACTTTATGTGTTTTGAAAACGGTTACAAATACACTATGAGATAAGAATATCAATCTGGGGTCCATAAAGGCATACACGTAAAGAACAATACATATAAAACGAAAATCTAAATTGATAGCAATGCAATGTCGATGTTAAAAGAAAAGAAACTAACAAAATAATACATGCAAGCATACATGCCTGTACACTAATTCATATCTATTTTTAAAAAGTGCATTTGCATATTGCTTGAATGTGGTCATAACCGAATTTATGAAGTAGATATAACCCTTATCTTTTGAACTTCCTGAAACCCTGTTTACAAAACTTGATTGACCTTGAGACATGCACGGTGCGGCAGTATGTTTTTGATGACACAGCTTATGGTCTCAAACGATATATTGTTAAAGAGGTAAGACAAACGGGGGACGTTCAAAAAAAGATATATTGGAGGATATTCTTTGATAATTAAAAGTTCATTTCAAGATCGATAGTCAATGAAGTGGGATTTAAGGTGTTTCGGCGTGTTACATTTCATGACTTTTTTAGTATGATAGAAAGGCAGGACGGAGCAGATCTAAAATTATATTGAAGTGTGGTACAGTTAAACTTATACCCTGTTTCTCAAGGTCAACTGTTCTGTTGTTGCATCTCTTGTACAGTGTCTTTCTTCTCTAGGAATGCCTTTCAAAGTCAAGTCTATGAGTTGAAAACATGTAAAGCTTCTCCTGAAAATTTTCAGAAAATTATTATATTTTTCCTGACCAAATTTTTTTAAGTGCTCTAGCAACTTAGCTTTATCAGAACATGATTTAAATTGTGACTGTAATTCCTGTATGTAGTATCTAAATTTTATCTTTACAAGGGGCTATCAAAAAGTTCGTGGACTGAGGCTATAACATTATTACTATGTTGCCTGAGCTTACAAATTTTTAAAGGAACATGAAACAACAAAAAATAAAGAAATGTTGAAAATATTAGCTTGATATGTTCAGTATTTCCCAAGTTATTATAAAATAAAAACGACATTATATCATCACCCGGCGCCGTCGTCGTTTAGTTTCATGACGTCCGCCAACGCCATTGTTTTTCAATGTCTGCTTCTTCTACCTCATACACTTATTTTGATGAGATTCCCTGGAGCTGAGTTCGGACTTCAATCCGTCTTGATTATATGACTTTACAATACCATGAACAGCGGCTTTCAATGCATATAATATTGCAAATGGATTCATACATTCGGAGAGATCCTCGCTTGATTTTGCCAGCATATTTTGCTTTTTAGAGTTCAATATCTACAACGCATGATCAACGTCATTTTTTGACTTGATTGATTTTTCACACTTGACTACAAATCGACCTCATCTGTGCATTTTTTTTCTCTCTGAATCTATTTTGGCATTAAAAACAAGTACTCTGGATGCGTATTATTTCTACATAGCCAGTTTAAACATTTCCTAGGTCTATACCATTTTTTTTCAGAGGCAAGACTTTAAAAAATATTTGAAAAGGACACCCCTCCCCCTTTTCGACGTCATTTTCAAGCAATATTTGTTTGGATACTACATATAAAATTTACGATAAAACTTCATGGAACTTCCAGAATAAGGTAAAAATTCCACACTTTATGGAGCAATAATGTCCCAACACATGCCTGAATTAACGGGAGTTTTGGATGTCAAATATTTATATTAAAATATTTTTTCTCAGTTACACCTAGGTCGAAAAAACGTCGTTTTCGAGGTTTTACTTCTTTCTTCAGCACTTTACGATATCGAAATATTTAGAAGAAGCGTTTTCGTTAATTTAATTTAAACTTTAACTTACAAAAAAGACTTGATCCATACATTCATTTCAATATTTTAAATGAGAAAAAAAACCCAACACAACAGCTTTTTGCGATACTTGAATGCTATCATAAATTATTTATTTGTCAGATAATTTTGACTGAACTGACTCTTTAAAAATGAACATTGAAATATGTTTTGTAATTAGGCGACCTGGAGTGATCAGTTTGTCAGGCCGTCCGTCCGTCTGTCTGTCCGAGATTTCTTGTCTGGAGCATATCTTCTCTCTCTCTCTGGTCCAATCTGGCTAATACTTCGCCCGCAGAGTGCCTTTGGGTAGGCAGTGTGCAGTTACCTTGAACAATGTTTCTAGATCTAAGGTCAAGGTCATAGCAGAATTACATGTATATTAAAAATCCTTGTCCAAAGCATATTATCTCTCCCCTTAGCCCCTTAGTTCAATGTGGCACATACTTCACTCACAGAGTGATGGTGATCAATGGATGTACGAGGGTCATTCAAATAGTTTGTAGACTTTTGTCTGAAGTTTTTTATTTAACGTCATATTACATCCAAACTTGATACACATATTTTAACTAAAAAATCCAATAATTTGAGATTTAAAAAATGCAATATATCTTCGCATTTATGTAAAAAAAAACTAGATATTTCAAAATTCATTGATGTACCTAAAGCGGTTTTATTTTTATGGCGCTAGTCCACGAACTTTTTGATACCCCCTCGTATATATCTTTAAGTGCATGTCTGAATTTATGGATTTTTACTGAAGTTAAATCACAAATACCATTGATAGTTTTTATAAGAAAATTAATTGTGCTGTACCAAGAAGGAGATGTTCTCTCAATCAATGATTTGAATTCACAATATGCATCTTCAAAATTGGAAAAGAATGACCAAGATTTTCAAGAGTATACCAGTAACATATCATTGATTTTACAATGTCAAAGTGCAGCGGTAATCTACTCAAATCAGACAATTCAAAATTAGATGCAGATTAATGTACACCAAATTCTTTTTGAAAAATTTCAAGTATACTTTATCAATACTACAGTCAGGGTGCTGATAAGGAAATTGGTTAAACTAAAAAAGGTTAAATTTTTTCATGAGTTTTTGGGATTTTGATGTTTTTTGATAAAGTTACTTTTGAACGAAAGAGCAAACCTACCTGCTTTGTTGAAAACAATTATTTTGCTTTTAATTGTATTAAAACTGATTCACCAATCATTGCAGTATTGCTGTAAAATATTAAATGTCTTGCTCTTAACCTTTTGCTGCGGAGGAGAGTAAAATTATGTTATCAGCATACACCAAACACTTATTTACATAATTATTAGACAATATCAGTAGCTGAGTTTAGGTAATCGAGAATATCATTAGTAAAAGTTTAAATAAATTGAGAGTTACCCTACTTCACACCAATTAAGGGGAAAACGTTTGTAACAGGGTTTGCTTGATGTATACATGTTTCTCTGACTCACTACTTGATACAAATGTATTCCCGTCCCAATTCTGAGTTTGATTTTGATTCCTGTGTGGATAACAGTATCAAAAAATGTGGGATTGGTTTTTATAAAAATATCCACACCACCCTTTAAATTCGAGATAAAAAGAATGATTATTGTGAAGTATATTTTTTTGTTTTCAAGTCTTCTCAAGCAAAGTTAGGGTTATAACAGTTATCGTGGGATCTTAGTTTTAAATGCATCATGCGATTGATCACATTTGAGGCTACAAAAGGGGACTTGTAACTTAAGAGGACGGGAAAAATAATTTTTAGAGCAGTATTACTAATTAAGGTTCTTGATTCATAACACGACATTTATTTTATTTTACTTCTTTCTTCAGCACTTTACGATATCGAAATATTTAGAAGAAGCGTTTTCGTTAATTTAATTTAAACTTTAACTTACAAAAAAGACTTGATCCATACATTCATTTCAATATTTTAAATGAGAAAAAAAACCCAACACAACAGCTTTTTGCGATACTTGAATGCTATCATAAATTATTTATTTGTCAGATAATTTTGACTGAACTGACTCTTTAAAAATGAACATTGAAATATGTTTTGTAATTAGGCGACCTGGAGTGATCAGTTTGTCAGGCCGTCCGTCCGTCTGTCTGTCCGAGATTTCTTGTCTGGAGCATATCTTCTCTCTCTCTCTGGTCCAATCTGGCTAATACTTCGCCCGCAGAGTGCCTTTGGGTAGGCAGTGTGCAGTTACCTTGAACAATGTTTCTAGATCTAAGGTCAAGGTCATAGCAGAATTACATGTATATTAAAAATCCTTGTCCAAAGCATATTATCTCTCCCCTTAGCCCCTTAGTTCAATGTGGCACATACTTCACTCACAGAGTGATGGTGATCAATGGATGTACGAGGGTCATTCAAATAGTTTGTAGACTTTTGTCTGAAGTTTTTTATTTAACGTCATATTACATCCAAACTTGATACACATATTTTAACTAAAAAATCCAATAATTTGAGATTTAAAAAATGCAATATATCTTCGCATTTATGTAAAAAAAAATTATCAAAGAATTAGAACAGCCAAATTGGGGTCACGGAGCAATGTCAAAATTGACATAATTCATTTCTTAAATGTATTTATAAACTGATAAATAAACAGAGCGATATATTACATTATTTTATCATAGAGTAATTACTTTTGTCCCCTTTAGACTCAAACACTACCCCATAATAGTACACAAATGTTCCTCTAATCACAGGAGTTCGCGTACCTATCAATTTTGCCGAAATGTTTAAAAAATACGTATTACGTATTTTTTTGTTTAATGAAAATTTCTGTATAATTGATAGGTACGCGAACTCCTGTGCTCTAATAAAGCCTTTTCAGGTACCTTTCATCTTCATGTTTGTTGCTGAAAGCGGGGCCCTTTGAGATATCCGTCATCTCAATAATATCTAGTTTTTATTGTTTTGGCATAAGATATGTCCTACAAATCTTGTTTTACTAAACAATATAGTTAAAAAGCATCATTATTACTTTCTTAAATTTCACTCAACTGTATGTTTTTCATTTACTAGACCTTGATTTTAATTTGAAAAAGTTACCTTGTGTTCATTTACATTGTAGGTCACTAATTGAAACCTAAAGCTTAATACGTGAGAATGTGCGCTGAAGGAGAATTCTCCTCTCGAAAAAAAAGTCATACAATTATGTAAGAATTTCCTTGTAACTAAGGTTTGTGTAAAACAAAATTTTAAAGATAAGAACGGACCGTTTTATTTGGTAAAACTTATCATGTAATAGGGAAAAATAGAGATATCAAAAGAGTTTGGAAACTATTTTAGGATAAAATTAATATTCAGGTATGCCTATGTGCATGCATGGAACATTAAATTTTGTTCAAACCTCGCGAGAAGAATACAGTTCTTATGAACCTACAGTCAACTCTAAAGATATTCCTGCACGAATTGGCCTTGAAAATAAAAAAAAACGGTCAGAGATAAGATTTTTTGTGATCAGTTTTATCTATTACTTGCAAGCATATCTGACTTTGAAACTATTTAAATCCTTTTGTGTATGCAGGAAAAGCTTTTATTCAATTCGACCTATGAAAAACATTAATAATTATTGATAAAGGGTAAAAGGAAATAACATCTCGACGCGAACGGCGGATAAAACACTGGATTGAAATTCGAGTTTGAAATTCATTTTTATCGTCTATCTTTGGATATTTTGATTGTAACAGAAAGAAATTGCGTTAGCTGCATATTTCCAACCTTGCCAGTTAATGTTCCGCGGTCTTATTCTTGTTTCATCAACTTGTTTGTCAATAACTTACCTCGTTTTCGAAATTGTCCATACTTAGCGCATGCTTTTCCGTATTGAATCAACTGAAAATAAACTCCTTTAATCGAAATTATACTTGAATGTTGACATGTTATTGACAGATTTAATATCAATGAAATGTGATTTAATAAATTTTTGACTTTAAAATCTCTAAGAATATCTAAAGTAAATTTTCACTCTTAATCAAATATTTTAGTATTTTCTGTTGTTACATTTTAGGGTAATTTTTTGTTTGGAAAGCAGCATACGATATGCGAAAAAAATATAATAATAACATAAAGACAACATCTGACGGAGAAAATTTCGTTTACAGGTGCTTCAAAATAAGATCTCAACGGAATATGAAAGGAAAGTGAACTGTTAAAGGTAACTATTTTAGAAGGAAATACTTTCTTAATTTCAAATAGTCGACAATTATTCCATTCGATAATTGAATTATATATCAATAATAAAATTTAACGATTTATTTTTCATCGATAAGAGAAATTAATGTTACTGATTTAATGATTTCCTTTGAACTTATTAAAAACCATCAAAGACACGAAGAAACAGTAGAATTACATCATACATATCTCTTATTGACTATTTCTGTTACTATGGTTTTGTATTTTCATATCAATGGACATAATATTTGATTCATTTTTATTAAATATTATTGTAAAAAGTATATTTTTTTAGGAAAAGATTTCAACAAATTGGAGAAAAACATTGTTTACAAGATGATCGGAAAGAAGATTCTTTGTCTTTTACTTTTAATGTTTCATACAGATCCACTCGTTAAAGGACTTTTGGTAGGTCAGATGATAAACTTCCCTTTTTGGTATTAGCTAAATATCAGACATGATGCAAGAGGAACATTTTCGGGGGGGGGAGGGGGGTGCAAAAACACTACCACCTCATACTTTTAGTACGTTAACTTCCTTTATAGCATGTACTAGCGAACCTTCATCTCCCGCTTGAAATTGTAATTTTAAATCCTCGTTTCTTCCTTTAAAGGAGATGAATGATAGTTTCATCTTGTAAGTCTATCAAAATTTAATTATCCAAAATTTGGGCATTCGTTCTTTGTCCAATTTTATTGGTTAAATACATATCAATTTGATTCTACAATGATGTATTATTATTATCATATGAGGTCAGTGATCAAATTATTGAGATATGTTGTCTGGAACGGTTTTTGTTCATATATATGAATTTATTTATTTCATAGCATTCAATATACCACAGAGTCTGACACATTTGTTTCATACTTGGATATTTTAATTGCAAAAGATGTTAATGGTAATCTAACAACAAAGCTATATGATAAACATGATGACTTTTCTATCGTCAACTTCCCTTGCTTATGCAGCAATATACCTTCATCACCTGCATACGGAGTGTATGTATTTTAGTGGATTCGATACGCAAGAGCATGCTCTACGTATGAACAATTTTTAAAACGAGATAAATTATTCACAAGTAAGTTGATGAAACAAAAATATCAGCAGTCTTGTTCAGATTCATCATTTCGTAGGTTCTATGGTCAATGCAATGACATTGTCAGGAAATACAATTTGTCATTAAGTCAAATGCTGACTGAGATTTTTCATACTAATTATTAGATAAAGTTTATTATTTATATACTGACAACGAATGTTTCCGTTATTTCTCGATCAGGAAAAAGAGCACGCAAACAGTCGGTGTGACAGGTTTGCAGGGGATGTTCACTCTTATATAGTACCAGATCCAACCTCTGATCTTTGGAGATCCATATTTGCTCCGCTCCAATTTTGAATTATTTAATGGACTTTTGAGCTTTTTTTTTTCGATATACTAGTATTTCATACATTATATTATCATATTAAATGTTGACTAGCAAATAACTTTCCATTCAAAATGTTAGGCCATTATTTTCACTTAATTGACGAATTTTTTCATCTGTCCGATTTTGGCAAGAATCCCACATAGGATGTGTCAGGTCGTATGGGTATGGTTAATTTCTACATGGCACCTGATCCCACTTCTGAAAACTTAAGAAGCCTTTGTTTGCTCTGCTTATTTGCTGGCCCCATTTTCTTTAAATCTTGGATCCGCCCCTGACATGAAGTCTAACAGAAAATAGAAAATGATATTTTTTACCCTTGGTATATTCGGTTGACAGTAAATGTTCAATCTTTCAGCCTCTTCATGGTTTTGTCATTTCCATGACTTTTATGATTATTGCCTAGCACTGTTAGAGATCTCACTGTATTTGTTTAATCTTCATAAAATGTTCTGAAAATATATTTGACAATTTTCAGAATAGTACCAACAAATTAATTTGGCGTTCAACTGCATATTGTCCTTTAAACAAGACATCTTTTGAAGAAGCTTCTTTGAACATGAATTGTAGTGGAAATACTCGATATCTATGTGCGCCAAATAAAGATCTATCCTCTTTAATTGAGTTTTGTACGGCTGCCAAGCGAAGCCTTTATGGACCAGGTCTGTATCAAACCTGTAAAATATCATGCTGCGTACATGTTTATATCTTTGTTTTTAATATACGACTGTTTTTGTGATATATAGTTTGATTTACCAATTCCAACTATAAAAGCAATATTTTAAAACTTATTTTCAATGTTAAACAATTGATTAAAAATTTAGTAAAATCAAAAATTATTTTAGTGCGATTTTTTTTACAAACAGACAATTGTGTAAAGCATCAAAGCAATGGATATCTTAATCACGTTTCCTGCAGCTCAACTTTTATTGACGGATGTCCGGATGAACACTATTACGATGACGAAATATTCAAGTGTGGGTAATATTTGATCTTGTTTATTTTTTAATTTTTCATCTGTACAAAAACTTAAGCATATTATGATATTGTTATACATTCACTTGACTGAAACTCAGAGCCTGGTTTAAAGTTATTTAGACTGTTTATAGATAACTTGACGACTTTTAACAAACTTAATGAAAGAATGAAAATCTTTTAGATCAAAGCTGCTTGTGGATCAATACAATACAAAAGTGTTTTGTGAAAGACAGAAACTGTGTAGCTGGAGAAAGGTAAATAACACCAAATGCAAATAAAGTTGCGATGGTTTGTTCATATGTATTTTTATTCCGATCATATCATAATTCAATCACTTACATAAATTCGTTGAAGAAAGCAAATTGAAAGAAAATATAGTTTTACCATTAAAATCAAAAGGCAAAGAGAGAGAGAGAGATAGAAGATTTACAACTATGCATAAAACCTCATACTTTTCTACATCCCTATTCAATGAATAAATATTGATAGATGTATATATATACATTTCCAATGTCTTTGTACGATATAAAATTACAAATTGTTAATGTACTTTATTTCTCCATCAATGTAGTGGTTCATCAATAGACGCGGTTAAAAAAAATCACATGCAGGGCGGGAAAAAAAGAGACAAGAAGCGGGGCTTCTAGCAAGTGATTGGCGGAATCAATAGCATGTTAATATAAGGAATAACTGTCTTATTTTTCGATTTCATGATGTGATTAATCGATTGTCTCGCGTGATAATTTTATGCATAAACGACTTCGGCGTTTATGCAAATTATCACGCAAGCTAATCGATTGATCACATCATGAAATCGAAAAATAAGACAGCTATTCCTTAAAAATATATATAGAAAGGAAAGTCTTGAGCAGAAATTAATCATGCATTTCATAATAATGGAATTCACGTGTTAACTGAAATCTTTATTGAATTCGTTCCCAAGGTCACTTAGAACATAGGAATTTATAAAATGGTTGATAAATAAGTGCGTGAATTTTAAATTTTCACATTACTAATTGATCTTGCCCCATTTGAAAATTAATTTTTCAGAAAAGCTGAAATTGATGTGGAGGCATTTTTGGATAGCGTAGATTCTAATTCATGACCTCCATTGGTAGGGCGGAACCAAAAAGAGAATACAAATTTTTCATTGACATATAAAGAAGAAATCTTTTTAAATTTTCTCACAAAAACGGGGCCAGCAAAGCTGAAACTTAGAAGAAAGCATTCTTGGATAGTGTAGATTTTAAATTGTTCAAATCATGACCCGGGGTAAGAGGGGGCCACAATATATAAGTATTACAATGGAGAATATCTAGCAATGAAGGCAGGGCAACAGTTACTCAGGTGAGCGTTGTGGCCCATGGGCTGCATTTCTTTAACAAAAATAGTATTTATCCAATTTTTCCAAACATATGGTGACTTTTGGGTTCGGTTGGCTTTGAAAACATGTAGTATTTATCAGCATCATGATGTACATGTATCATGTTGATCATTAAGACTTTAATTATTACATATTTTTATTTTGTAGAAGCACAACGCAGCCACATTTTCCAAATGTAACCATACTTGATTTCTCAGATTTGAATGAAAGACTGAATGAAAGACCAGATGACAAAAGATTTCTTGGATTTCTTGCAATGATCCTTATCATTCCCTTCGGATTTCTCATCTGGTGGCGACTTTGCAGAGGTGGTATATAGTATAAGAAATGCATTTAAGCAGGAATTATTATATTATTTAATGAATTTTTATCTCTTTTTTTCTATTTTTCCGCTACTATTATAATGATGTTATTTTGATTTAAGATATAAAACGGAATTCCGACCCCGAAGCAGAAGAAATTCTGTTACAGGAAACAGGTTTGAAAATAAAACAAATTATAAAAGCAGTTTGATGTAAGATATACTTGTGTTGTTCGTAAAGTTCGTGGACTTCTGTCATATCTTTTTTATTTAATGCCATATGTTATCGACATTTGATAGAAATCTTTTAATAAAAAATCTACATAACTTGTATTAGATATTTTCAAAAAATGATTTATGTTAGATTTATTCTGAATTAAAACTACCAAAATCGGATGGCGCAGAAAGTCAAAATTTATTGATTTACAATACACTTAGTAATGTCTGTGGTCATCTTCTCTGCCAAGCAAGTAATGCAAGTGTGTATAAATGGTATAAGCGGTATTTGAGTGAGAGAGATACTGTTTCCCACGAGGAGTAGGTTCAATCTGTGAAGAAACGGTTAAACTTTAATTCTGAACAAAAACTTTCAAAACTTAGAGCGTCGTTGAAAGACGTAGGCGCTTCAGAGTGGCCGACCTTAAGAAAGCACAATTAAGGGATAACAGAAATTAAAGATTGTTAAAGGAAAATGTTCAATGGGAACAATTGTTAGAAAAATGTATGTCAAGTGATACTAACTGGTTTTTAATTTAAGTGGGTAATAGACTATATTGCGTGAATATATATTTAATACTATATTTAACAATATTTTAGATGGAAAAGAAAGGGAAAAGCTGACTTACAGAAAAGGTATAATCTATTTTAGGTAGATTAAGCGTAAGGCACAAAGTTTTTGCTAATTTGTAATTTTTTTGTTAAGGAAAGGAGATTTTAAAGTGGGTTGCAATTGATTATATTTCGGATCTCAATTCGTATAAGGTCATAACATAGGAATTCATGATGAGGCCGTTCTAGCTGGAAGTATCTGCAGCGATATAATATAGATTTTACATTTATAACTCTATATTTCCCAAAATAATTAAACGTATTTATCTTTCTTTTAGAAAAAATAAACGAAAAAAGCCTTTGGAGGACACCCTATAGAGGTAGGTTTTACATGTATATGGAAACACAAAGCCTTTGTCAGCTATTGGAATTGCGTATTAGCATGTAAAGAAAGATCTCCCTGGAAGGGCTTTCTCTTGCATCTATTTTTATTCCTGGAGTTGTCACTGTTTGAAGGTAAGCAAACTTCTGTTGGTTAGTAAGATTAAATAAATATCTTGATGTAATGCATATAATTGTTGCGCGAATGTAAATCCATTGGTTGTGTTGACCCACAAATGAAACATATGGAGATAACGAACTACATGTATATTCAAGATTAAAAAAATCAATAAAACAATACAAAATAGGAGCAGAGCATACTTGAACCTCAAACATCAGAGGTGGGATCAGTTGCTATGATGGACTGAGCATCCCCTGCTGACCGGTAACACCCGACATGTGCTCCTTGATCGTGAAATAACGGAAAATCCATCGTCAATTTAATCTAAAAATAATGGACTAACAATTAGTATGGAAAACATCAGTCAGCATTTGAATCAATGATAACTGTATTTTTTTACAAGGTCATTGTATTGACCATAGAACTTAAGAAATGACAAGCCTCGCCCTCTATCACGTTTTTTTACCCTCGCCCAAATATCGCTTATATCTCAATATATATATAACTATGTATTTTATATGTATCGGTTTTTGATTACGATGAAGGATGTTGCCGTTGTTACTAAAATAAGGAATTTCTGTGAAATACTTTTAAAATGCTACTCCTCGTACAGGTTTGGTCTGATTTCTTTATGATACCTGGCACACGGGTAGACAACACTATGATACATAATTTTGTGTAACGATTTTTGATTTCGATCAAGGGTGTTGCCGTGGTCACTAAAAATAAAAATTTCTGTGAAATACTTTTAAAATGTTACTGTTCCTACAGTTTTGGTCTTATTTCAATATAACTTGGCACACAAGTAGACTACACTAAGATACATAATTTCAGTTTTGTGTTTTTGATGATTGATGTTACCCTGGTAACTAAATTTGAAAATCCTGTAAAGTTTTATTAAAAGCTACTCCTACAGTTGTAGTTTTATTGAAATCTTACCACAAAAGGGAGACGTCAAGGATCATTATTCTATTTATAGCTTTGGTAAAGTCGTAAGTCCCAACTGCTTCTTTTCTCTCCTTGGCTATTATAATAAGTACAAACCACTAAATCTACAGTCTCGACGGAGACTTCTGGTTTTGTTTTAAAATGAAATTTATTATTTAAAGACATAGAGGATATTCAATGTTTTGTAGTTGAATATGGAATTTATTTCACGAGTGGGACAGGATTTTTTATATTTTCATGAGTGCGAAGCACGAGTGAAAATATCAAAATATTCTGTCTCACGAGTTAGCAACATATTTTTGGTAATTTCGACAGTTTTATTCGCTGTCAGAATGGTTTATTTACTTCCACCTGTCTTATACTAGTATTAGGTCAAGGAAGATTTTTTTACAACAATCTTCGTTATGGGAAGGGAAATCGAGAGCTTTCCTGCAATTCTGATATTTATGGAACGCCGTCACTGCCTTATGTGGAGAACTTTCATTATATGATGGTATTTTGTCATTATATAATGGTATTTTGTCATTATATGATGGTATTTTGTCATTATATGCTACTACTTTGTCATAATATGATGGTATTTTGTCATTATATGCTACTACTTTTCATTATATGCTACTACTTTGTCATTATATGCTACTACTTTGTCATTATATGATACTACTTTGTCATTATATGCTACTACTTTTCATTTTATGGTACTACTTTGTCATTATATGATGATGCTTCAACATAATGGGTCCGCAGGTGATCGATAGATTTGTAGAAGAGATAATGGATGTTGATAATATTTTAAGCTTGCCAGAGCGATAAACAAATGAGCAGTTCTGGATTTACTACTATTGGCGATCGAATTCGTCTCAGAGAAATGATCAAATGCAAGCCCGAGAGTTCAAACACCTGTGGCGTAATAGGGGCAAGGTAAATCTAGTCTTCCCGACTCCCGACGGTCCCAGATTTAATTTAGATTTTTGACGATTTCTCTTTTTCAAGGAGCACAGAAACTATTCAAACTTTTCAAACACATTTTCGAGGTTTAAATGAATTCATTCGTACATAAAAACTTTAACAGATTTGTGTATTTATTACTGAACCAGATGTCACCTGCCAAAAAGCGGTAAATCTAGAACTCTGTAATAAATTTGAAAACCAAAAACGGATACAGAATCGCGATTAAAAAAAACAAAATTTTAAAATGAAGTAAATTTTTGTTTAAAACAATAAAGGTAAACCTCATTTACATGCCAGATAATTTGTATGCACAAAACACCCACTTATCTTCTTTCTTTTCTTTGTATGTAACATGTACTAATAAAACTCTTTGTAACATCATGTTCACAGCCGGGCCCTACGACGTTGACATGGTTCTACCTCGGAAATTAATTTAACACTGCTCCAATAAAGCTTTTAATGATAAGTGATTATTGTCTCCATTGACATGTTAAAAAAATTATATGATAGAAATTCTTAAGGCAACTGACTTTAAAAGTCATTTTCATGTTACGGATTTAATGAAAATATGTTCATATTTTTTTAACACCACCAATGATCTTCCCCAAAACTTTCAATATAATGATCTACGAAACCTCACGTCTCCGCTCATCGCTAAGTATCGATAATCAATGAACATTACTTCAATTTAAACAAAGAAAATATGTAAAGTTTTTGTGCGTACAAATTATTTAGTATGTAAATGAGGTTTTCCTTTTTTTTTTTTTTCAAATATATATACTTCATTTTGTTGTTTTCAATCGAGATTTTACGAAAACATCGGTGTCTGTTTTTGGTTTTAACATTTATAACAGAGTACTAGATTCAATCTGCATACTGTGTCAATTCTCCGGGACTACTTTCGTGCCCTACGAATAATGATATGGAGTTGTACTGTAACGTATTACTGAGCTGTCTGGAGCTTGTACTAGATTTACCGCTTTTTGGCAGGTGATAGTCATACTGCTGATTCAGTAATAAATACGAATGTCTCCTAAAGTTTTCATGCATTAATGAATTCATTTAAATCTAGAAAATGTTATGAAAAAAAATTTTGTGCAACAATAAAAAGGAAATCGCTAAAAATCCCAAATCCGGGACAGTCGGGAGTCGGGAAGACTAGATTTACCGCATGCCCTTAGATTTGCCACTGGTGTTTGAACTTCTCTCGGTTTTGCATTTGACCATTTCTCTTACACGATCGACGCCAATAGTAGTAATTCCAGACCTGCTCAATTGTTCATTGCTCAACCTTAAAATATTTTCAACATCTCTCCTCTCTTCTACAAATCTATCGATGACCTGCGGACCCATCATTAGTTCTTCGAGGATGGTTTTCAATGTGATCGCGTTTTCACAATTTTGCGCCATTTTTCCCTTAAACTAGTGTACTATTTAACGATATCCCGATCCCGATGTTATACTGAGTACCTATTTAAAAATTATCTTCATATAATGTTGAAATATCATCATATAATGACAAAGTACCAGCATTTAATGATAAAGTAGTAGCATATGATGACAAACTAGACGCATATAATGACAAAGTAGTAGCATATAATGAAAAGTAGTAGCATATAATGACAAAGTAGTAGCATATAATGAAAAGTAGTAGCATATAATGACAAAGTAGTACCATATAATGAAAAGTAGTAGCATATAATGACAAAGTAGTACCATATAATGAAAAGTAGTACCATATAATGAAAAGTAGTAGCATATAATGACAAAGTAGTATCATATAATGAAAAGTAGTAGCATATAATGACAAAATACCATCATATAATGACAAAATACTATCATATAATGACAAAATACCATCTTATAATGACAAAGTAGTAGCATATAATGACAAAATACCATCATATTATGATAGTTCTCCACATAAGGCAGTGACGGCGTTCCATAGATATTCGTCACACTGTGACAGGATATCATTTTGATATCCTTTCACACTGTGACAGGATATCATTTTTATTCAATTAAAAAATTACAGTATTTCACAGGTAAAAATGTAATAAATTGAAAAACATAACACAATTGAAATGAAATAGTTTTTTGAGATTATTATGGTCGATATCTCTATTTATAGTGAGTTATTAGATATAAGATAATAAGATTTTGAAGAAAAATGCAAAAGCATTTCTTCCAGTTTCTATATTCAGAATAATATTCACAACTAGAAACGATCTCGTTGCGAGCAACGAGAGGTCTTCCGTCTGATTCTGGAAAAAAACTCGTAAAGTCGAGCTGAGAAGTGATTAAAAATTTTGGTCACAAATTGAATCCAGGTCGCCAGCGTGAAAATCCAATTCGCTTTTTTCCCCTTTTATCCCCAACGTGCTAACCATTACGCTATTGGGAGTACTGCTCTTAATGTACTTGTGTATACTTTTGCTACAGTACAACTGTCTAAAAATTATAAAAGACGAGCCATTATTCATAATTTCGCGCCAAACGCCACCTTAAATCTTCGCGCCTTTTCTTTGGACTGATCTATTAAAAAGGTGTGATAGCTTCAATGAAATTAAGAAAAAAAGAACGTTCTCATAGCCTACATTTCGAGGTTTAGAAAATAAATTTAACACATTGTACACATTCTGTAGAAAAGTAACACAAAAGCAGTGAAATGACTATAATTTAATATTTTTTTATTTCCCGTCTCAGAAGTGAACTATGCCGATTATTTACACTTTCATAAAAAGGTTGAAATGTTTCGCCGAAAAACATGTCTGCCTCGCTCTACGACAGTCAAGGAATCAGATACCATTTATGTTCAATAACTTGATTCAGATCTTTGAGAAAAGAATGTTAATATAAACTCCATTAGACGATCTTATTAAAATGGTTTTCTTATTTTTGTCTTTTCTATTCGTTTAATATCACACAAGTGTGTATGGGAAAAACAGTGGTTATACGTTTTATACTTACTATATACATGCATCGATATTGTTTCTTGAAAAACTATAACTTATAACTATGATTTAAGATCTGTTTTTCCGTCTTGCAAAACAAATGATAATAGGTATCTCTCATTTGCACATTTAGTCTTTTCTTTTTCTACTTTGAGAACCAACCAAAACCAGTTACAAAAGACGTTTGAGAAGACCCTGGAATAAATCTTTAGTTTGACACAGAATTGTAACGTAATTACTACGTGATCTATTAACGCACAAACCATTAAGCTACTGCTCTAAATATACTTGTGTATACATTTGCAACAGTACACCTGTCTAAGAATTATAAAAGGCGGGCCACTATTGATAATTTCGTGCCAAACACCACGAGTAAATATTCGCTTCTTTTCTTTGGACTGATCTATTAAATAGGTGTGATAGCTTCAATGAAATTAAATAAATAAAACGTTCTTATCGCCTTTATTTTATTTCGACATTAAGAAGGTATATTTAACACATTGTACATATTACATATCGTATCTAGCCCAGTTAAACTAAAGCAGTGAAACGGAAATTAAGTTTTAAGATTGACACGTAATTACAACGTACTACTACGTGAAAGTCCGAGTAATTTTCTACATTTCATGTATCCTTATGTAAGAATGGTTTATTCAAACGTTCAGGTGCCTCCATAAACCCCTACTCGCGAAATGGCGGAGTTGACAGAGGCAGACGCCATCTTGGACCCGCTTCAGATTTTCAAATATTAATATCTAGAGTTCAGATTAACCAATATTCAAACAACTTATACAGTAAACATCAATAGAAGGGTCTCCATTAATATTCCAAAAATAAATAAAAAATATTTAAAAACAAAAAAGTTAGAAAATACGTTTTTTTTCAATTCGCTTCTCCTAACGACAGGAAGTCCTGACGACGAACAAAAGGTCGCGTCCTGGATGGTAAATATCACGATCTATAATCCCTGAAAGTTTTATGTTGATATCTTTTACCGTTTTTGAATTTAATCGTGGACAAAATGTCATTTTAATTTCAGAAAATTGTCCGTAACTTGGCACCGGAAGTGAGTTTCCAAATTTTCTCTCGGATATAATAAATTCATGTAACATCACATCTGTCCTGAAAATTTCATGTAATTTCATCCTGTAGTCTTTGAGAAATCGCGTGCACAAAATTAGAAAGTCAAAAAAATAAGAATAATAACTAGATACGATCTCGTTGCGAGCAACGAGAGGTCTTCCGTCCGTTTTAGGAAAAGAAACCCACGTAAAATCGAGCTGAAAAGAGATTCAAAATTTGGGTCACAAGGAGGATCGAACCCATATCGCCAACGTGAATGCGCTTTTTTTTTTACTTTTTTATCCTCAACGCGCTAACCATTAAGCTATTGAGAGTACTGCTCTAAACATACTTGTGTATACTTTTGCAACAGTTCACCTGTCTAAGAATTATAAAAAGCATTCATAATTTCGCGCCAAACGCCACGAGTAAATATTGGCGCCTTTACTTTGGACTGATGTATTAAATAAGTATGAAAGCGTCAATTAAATTTTAAAAATAAAACATTCTTAGAGCCTTTATTTTATTTCGACGTTAAGAAAGTATATAAGTTACACTAAAGCAGTGAAACGGAAATTAAGTTTTAAGATTGACACTCAATTGCAACTTACTACTGTAATGTGTCGGACCTGAGCGGTCAGTAGGTCCGTGCTCGGATTACCGAGTTTTACTGGGGATATGATTGAATGCAATATTTACAGATAGTAATATGACACCTGCCTGGTGTCTTTTAATCAAATGACCTAAGTGCTTTGTACACTTATATATCTTCAGTTAATACTGGCACCTGCCTGGTGCCATATGACAATTGCCTCACCATACAACTGACTATATAAGTCATCAGCCACCTGCCTGGTGCCTCTTGATTTAGCCTTTAACACCTGCCTGGTGTCTTACTGCTTACCAAGTTGCCTATATAACTCTAGCCAAGTAGCTACAATATACTTACACAGTATTT
>PRKT01000271.1:301891-326994 GCA_003671525.1 Saccostrea glomerata | reverse complement strand
GAATATCACGATCTATAATCTCTGAAAGTTTCATGTTGATATCTTCTACCGTTCTTGAGATTAACCGTAGACAAAATGTCATTTTAAATTCAGAAAATGTCCCGTAACTTGGCACCAGAAGAGAATTTTCAAAAAATCTCTCGGAAAAAATAACTTCAGATAACAACACATAATTTCTGTAAATTTCATGAAAATCCACCCAGTAGTCTTCGAGAAATCGCGTGCACAAAATTTAGTGTACGGAAAAATAATAATAATAATAACTAGAAACGATCTCGTTGCGAGCAACGAGAGGTCTTCCGTCCGTTTCAGGAAAAGAACCTAAAATCGAGCTGAAAAAGTGATAAAAAAAATTTGGTCACAAAGGGGATTGAACCCAGGTCGCCAGCGTGAAAATCCAACGCGCTTTTTTCCTCTTTATTGACAACACGCTTAAATTACGCGTTTGAGTCCACTGCTCTAAATTTACTTGAATATACTTCTTCAACAATACACCTGTCTAAGAATCACGAAAGGCGCGCCACAATTTATAATTTCGCGCCAAACGCCACAAGTTAACCTGCGCGCCTTTTCTATGGAATGTTTCATTAAATAGGTGTGAAAGCTTCAATAGAATAAAGAAAAAGGAACGTTCTTTCAACCTAAATTTCGAGGTTTAGAAAATATATTTAACAGCTTGTACATATTCTCTATCTTATATAGGTTAGTAACACAAAAGAAGTGAAATGGTGATCATTTTTAACTTTTTTTTAATTACCTGTTTATCCCCAAAGTGAACTAACCCGATTCTTTACACTTTCATGAAAAGGTAGAAATGGTTCGATGAAAGACATGTCTCGCCATTCGACGGTCAAGGAATCAGATTTCATTTATGTTCAATGTTCAACTTTAAATATCTTTGAGAAAAGAATGTTAATATAAACTCCATTGGACGATCTTATTTAAAAAAGGTTTTCTTATTTCTGTCTTTTTTATTAGTTTAATATGACTCCAGTATGCATGGGAAACACAGTGGTTACGTTTGTGAAAAACTAATAAATTTAGAATACTGCTCTAAATATAGTTATGTATACAGTACACCTGCAACAGTACACCTGTCTAAGAATCATAAAAGGCGGGCCACTATTCATAATCTTGCGAAAAACACCACGAGTAAATATTCGTGCCTATCCTTTGGACTGATCTATCAAATAGGTGTGATAACCTCAATGAAATTAAATATTAAATTAAACAACTTCTTATCACCATTATTTTTTCGATGCTAAGAAAGTAAATTTAACACATTGCACACACGTATCTACGCCAATTACACTAAAGCAGTAAAACGGAAATTAAGTTTTAAGATTGTCACTGAATTGCAGCGTACTAATAGGTGAAAGTCCATGTAGTTTTTTTACTTTTCATGTATCATTTAGTCAAACGCTCAGCTGCCTCCATAAACCCCTACTCGCGAAATGGCGGAGTTGACAGAGACAGCCGCCATCTTGGGTCCGCTTCAGATTTTTAAATATTAATATCTAGAGTTCTGATTAACCAATATCCAAACAACTTATATAGTAAGCATCAATCAAAGGGTTTCTATTATCATTCCAAAAATAAATAAAAAATGTTGAAAAACAAAAAAGTTAGAAAATACGATTTTTTCAATTCGCTTCTCCTTACGACAGGAAGTACCGACGACGAACAAAGTGTCGCGTCCTGGATGGTTAATATCACGATCTATAATCCCTGAAAGTTTCATGTTGATATCTTTTACCGTTTTTGAGTTTAATCGCAGACAAAATGTCATTTTAATTTCAGGAAATTGTCCGTAACTTGGCACCGGAAGTGAGTTTCCAAATTTTCTCTCGGATATATAAAATTCATGTTACGACACATCTTTTCTGAAAATTTCACGTCATTCCATCCAGTAGTCTTTGAGAAATCGCGTGCACAAAATTAAAAAGTCAAAAAAATAATAAAAAGAATAATAATAATAAGAAACAGTAGAATCACTATAAGGTCTTCCGTGAAGACGGAAGACCTTAATAAGAAACAATAGAATCACTATAAGGTCTTCCGTGAAGACGGAAGACCTTAATAATAATAACTAGATACGATACTCGTTGCGAGCAACGAGAGGTCTTCCGTCCGATTGGCGTTCCTTACATATGTATAGTTATATTATGCATAGATACGGTGATTTCACCCCCCTCCCCCGATCTTCTCTCTTACATTGTGCTCTGTATTTGATATACTTGTACCATCTGCGTCACATATACCAAGTTTATTAATGGCATATAAGGGCATTAAATTCAAGATAACTTTTTTCTTAGCTGCTATGAATTACAGAAGATCGAGTCTTTTAAATGTTATTAAATTCAAACAAATCCACGTTAGTGAAAGCTATACAAAAATGCTTAATTATTTGGATGTACATGTATTTACACTAATGAAAATCCCAGCAGTAATGGATAATCTTAAGTTCTTGACGCGATGTAGTACATGTATGCATAAAGAGATAAATAGATGTGAATAAATTGTATAGATAGAAGAAGTAGATGTAGTTTGTTCGAATTTGTTAAAGGCAAATAGTTTAAAAAGAAAAGCGGAAAAAATTTGCCCAGTCACTTTTACTGGCAAGATTGGAAACATGTGCGCTTATGTTGTTTCAATCTGTATGAATGGATCGAGAGGGGGGGGGGTGGATCCGGCCTCCTTTGGAAATTGCAGAGTTATGAAATGTATGCATTCAACCAAATTATGAATTAATAATCATTGCTTTAGGGTATAAAACGGGTAGATATGAAAGGAAACTTAATAAATGTGTTAAAAATCTAATTCTCCCCAAGAATGAGAGAGTCATCTCAAGTTCGAATGAGGATGAATTGCATTTTTTTACTAGAATGTCTGTTTTAAAATGATTCATTTCTATAGAGGAGAGATTTTAAATGAAATAATAAACCAGGCACGTAGCAACAGGGGTGAGGGCGGGGACTCCACCCTCCTTTTTTCCTAACATTACTTTTACTATTGAAACATTGAAAGGCTGGTTGTCGCCCCCTCCTTCCAAATTTCTGAGACAGTAAAGTGGTTCATTATGTAATGGAATTGTTTGTTTTGTTCTTTTTTAAAAAAAATATAAGTGTGATGATTTTTGACATTGTTCATCTGCATGCACCAATTTCATTCTAAACTATACTAAAACCAAACAAACATGATCTTCCTACCACCCCACCCTCGTACAAAACACGCATCCTCCTCGAAAACGCAGATCAATGTGAAAATGTAAATGAAATTAATGTATAATATTGGAATGTAGAGTAGACTTTATACGAAATGTTTGATCGGAATATATTTCGTACGAGTTGTTTATTGAGGTAAAACGACTCACGGTAAATCTAGTCCTATGAATTCAACAACAAGTTTCAGAAATTTTTGATCGTGTTTTTAATGCATTTCACAATACTATGTATTTATCATGTATATTAATATAAATTCTAAAAGTCATTAATCACGTCTGAAATGTGAACTCTTTAAGTATATAAAATCTCAAATATCAGTTTAATTTCGGTTGAACTAGATTTACCGCCTGCCTCTCAAAGCTGACGTCATCATTGTTTACTCCAGTGAAGAACGAAGACGCTGTTGCAGAAGCACAGTATATTCAAGTCTTTTTATACAACATTTGTTGGTGAAGTCAAGATCTTTGAAGTTTATTTAAGATAGATTGTTTTGTATCAATATTATTTGAAAGTGTAAGTATTCGAATTGGTATTTTTACGTAAAGCACAATTTCTCACAGGAAATTGGCAACATGCCAATAGCCCGAAAAGTATATAAACGGACATCAAGTGGAAACAAGTCGAAATTTGAAGTGAATTTAACTTTTAGAATAATTTTCATTATTGAAACAAAATATTCATCACATGTTTGTATTTGAATATTATCTTAATATGGATTATTTATTATGAAAAAAGTATTAGAGTAATTTAGACCTAGCATTACAATGAAACTAAAGATGTAAAAAATCAAAATTTCGACTTGATACCCAAGTCTTTTTTCAATTTATGGCCTTGGGGCTCCAGAATGTATAAACTGTTCCAGTACATTTAGCTACGTAGCTTGTTTTACCTATCGTAGCCCAAATGCAACGTTCACAAATGTGCTTTTAATATTAAAAATTAAACACTGGGCAAAAGTATATAGGTAGCCTATATATGACTGTTAATAATTAGGAATTAAAAAAAAAAAGAAAGAACAAAGACCTAATCTTTTAAGTAAATTCAAGATGTATTTCAAGGGGATGTGCGATTTTATCGGTTACGGTATACTGCAGGTAATATCACAATTTTTTGTTATGCGATACAGAGACCTACATATTGGTTTTTAGGTACATATTATAATGTCCAAAAATTATTAATATATTTGTTCAATCTTTCAAATTAAAATTACAGAAAGAATAAAAAAGATGTTTTAAAAAGTGAAAAGAAGGGCATCTTACCATCCAAACAAAAATGATTTTCTATACATATAAAAGTTTCAAGAAAGTAAAGTTTTTGTTTTTCTAGCATATTATATATTAAGAAAAATAATGACTTTGTAAAAACTGCTTTTAAAAATATCATGATATTGTGAAAAAAAAAATTGAATATATCATGATAAAATTTATTTTAGGTGATACCCATCCTTAGTATTTCTTAATGTTTACACATGTACATTGACTTTGTGTGAGGTAATGCATAGACGAGTATTGCAATTGTAACTTCATAGTTCACAATGTACGTGCTGAATTACAGAGTATTACCAATCATGAAATTTTTTTTTGTTGTTATTCAAAACTGTCTTCTTAGTTATTTTATTCCAGAAGCATTATTTACTGTTTGGTCACATATTTACTGTTTAATATACAGTATAAAGTCACAAAAGCTTAAGAACTTGCAATAATTTCACTGAAAAGGTTGTATCTTCAAGATTGATTTTTTTATGTATTGTTTCAGATCAGTTCAAAATTTAGTAATACCACTGCATCAAACTGATTTTCTTCATATTCTGAAAGAATCAAATGTTCAGCATAATTTAGGAGATGGTTAGATATACACATGTAGTAGGTGATTAATGGTTCTTTGAGAGTAATTCAAGCTACGTAGCTAAATTTAGTAATTGTACTAGACTGATTCAGTGTATACATGTACAGTGGACCTTCAGATATCTGGATGCTTCAGTGTCCAGACGACTTTTCAGCGGAACAGAAATTTTTTAATGTTAAATTGTCTTGTTTAATTGGTAATTCAGATATCCAGATGTTTCACATATCTGGATAAATTGACAAGGAACCAAAGCGTCCAGATAAATGAGGCTCCACTGTAATGAATAAAGGCTTGATACTAAGTAGGCCTATAGTTTTTTTTAATACGGGTAATTTGAATAAAGCTTTGTTTGAATTAATGCTTTGTTGTGTTTGTGTTATTTCTATATTGCTTATGAACACAGAGAATGTATTTTTTGTATAAAAGTAGTAAATACATCTACTTGGAAATTATTCTGTATTTTTAGCTCTTCTTATCACCCAATGTACATTGTCCATCCTTCTGTTAACTTTTCACATTTTCAACTTCCTTCAAGAACCACTGGGCCAATTTTAACCAAACTTGGTACAAAGCAATCTTGGATGAAGTGAAATTTAAATATTGAAAATATAGGGCCACGCCCTATTGCAAGGAGAGATAATTAAGAAAATAAAAAGATAGGGTGGGGTTATTACAAAATCTTCTTCTAAAGAACCACTGTGCCAGAAAAGCTGAAACTTGTTTAGAAGCATCCTGGGGTAGTGTAGATTTTAAATTGTAAAAATCATGACTCCCAGGGGTAGGATGGGGCTGCAATAGAGAATGCAAGTTTTACATAAAAATATATAGGAACAAACTTTAAAAAAATTCTCCTCAAGGCCCAGTGGGCAAGGAATGCTGAAACTTGTGTGGAAACATCCTTGGGTATTGTCAATTTTAAGGTTTTCAATCCTTAATAGGAAGAAATTCAATGAAATTGAAGACATAACATATATGTAGGCATTGAATACTCAGTTAATTTAGACATGCTCCTATTAATTACTATAAGTATGTTTAGTGGAATGTGTCCTAATATTCATGACGTTGAATTTTGGTAAGAGTTATCTCCCCTTTTTTAATTTAAAAAAAAATCATTTGAAAAAAATTTAGCTGGTAAAAATTTTCAATTATCATTCTTTTCATAATATTTCAATGCATCTTTCCACCACAGGGTTTATTGATATATATTCAAATTATTTGAATTTTTATTTTGAAAAAATAAAAAAACTCTTTTCCCCATAGACTTCAATGCAATCTTTGTTAATTAACTAGTGCTTAATTGATGAACTTTTTGAAAATTTCTCGTGGGCAATCCTTTTCCACTATAAAATGTTTTAATGTAATATCAGAGTATTGTGTACATGAAGGACATTTAAGGGTAGAGAATTTGGTACCATAAGGGATTGAAATCCTTAAATTTTTAAAATCATGACCCTGGGGGGTAGGGCAAGGTCACTAAAGGGAATCCAAGTTTTACATAGAAATGTATTGGAACAACCTTTAAACAATCTTTAAAAATCCTCTTCTCATGAACCAGTGGACCACTATATAAAAGTAGAAACTTATGTGGAAGCATCTTGGGGTAGTGCAGATTTTAAATTGTAAAAATCATGTGGAAGCATGCTGGGGTAGTGCAGATTTTAAATTGTAAAAATCATGACCCACTGGGGTAGGTTGGAACCTCTATAGGGAATCCAAGTTTAAAATGGAAATATAAAGGAACAATCTTTAAAAAACTTCTACTCAGGAACTAGTGGGCCAGGTTTGCTGAAACTTATGTGGAAACATCCTGGAGTAGTGTTCATTTTAAATTATAAAAATCATTACCCCTGGGGGTGAGGCAAGGCCAAAATAAGGGAATCCAAAGTTTACATAGAAATATATAGGAACAATCTTTAAAAATATCCTCCTCAAGAACCAGTTTACCAGGAATGTTGAAACTTATGTGGAAAGATCCTCTGGTAGTGTTTATTTAAAATTGTAAAAATCATGTCCCCTGGGGGTAGGGCAGGGCAACAATAGGGAATCCAATTTTTACATAGAAATATATGAGAACAATCTTTAAAAATTTTCTTCTTAAGAGCAAGTGGGCCAGAAAAGCTGAAAGTAAAATGGAAGCATCCTGGGTTTAGATTCTAAATTGTTAAAATCATGACCCCCGGGGGTAGGATGGGGCCTTAAGATGGAATCCAGGTTTTATATAGAAGTTTATTGGAAAAAATCTTCTCCTCAAGAATCAGTGGGCCAGGAGAATTGAAACGTATGTCAAAACATCCTGGATTAGTGTAGATTCTAAATTATTGAAAATCAAGATGGGGGGGGGGGATTGGTTCATTGTCCTCTATTTTCAGCTCACCTGACCCGAAGGCTCAAGTGAGCTTTTCTGATCACATTTTGTCCGTCTGTCTGTCCGTCTGTAAACTTTTTACATTTTCAACTTCTTCTCAAGAACCACTCATAGGCACTTGGGGTATGGACCCCCCTTTTCCATTTTTTTTTTCTTTTTAAATCTGGGTTCTAGTCACCTTTTTCCTATTTTTCTATTCTAATATGCATTATATGTTATCAAAAATGCAACTCTTTCGTCTCTACAAGCTGTTTTTAAAAATGCCGTTTTTCACTGATACATATAAAGAGAGCTCTCTTTATCACTGATGCCGTTTTTCACTGATACATATAAAGAGAGCTCTCTTTATATGTATCAGTGAAAAACGGCATTTTTAAAAACAGCTTGTAGAGACGAAAGAGTTGCATTTTTGATAACATATAGTGCATATTAGAATAGAAAAATAGGAAAAAGGTGACTCGAACCCAGATTTAAAAAGAAAAAAAAAATGGAAAAGGGGGGGTCCATACCCCAAGTGCCTATGGAACCACTGGGCCAATTTTGACCAAACTTAGTACAAAGCATCCTTGGATGAAGGGGAATTTAAATTGTTAAAATGAAGGGACATATCCCCTTGCAAGGGGAGACAATCAAGAAAAGACAAAAATAGGGTTGGGTCATTAAAAAATCTTCTTCTCAAGAACCACTGGGCCAGTGAAAGCTGAAACTTATGTGGAAGCATCCTGGTATGGTGTAGATTCTTAATTGTTCACATCTTGAGCCCCGGGAGAAGGGCGGGGCCAGAATGGGGTATCAAAGTTTTACATAGCATTATATTGGAAAAATCTTTGAAAATCTTCCCAAGAACAACTGGGCCAGTAAAGCTGAAACTTATGTGGAAGCATCCTGGTGTAGTGTAAATTCTAAATTGTTCAAATCATGACCCCCCGGAGAAGGGTGGGCCACAATGGGGTATCAAAGTTTAGAAATATATAGGAAAAATCTTTGAAAAGCTTTTTCTCAAGAACCACTGGGCCAGAAAAGCTGAAACTAATGTGGAAGCATCCTAGGGTAGTGTAGATTCCAAATTGTTCAAATCATGACCCCAAGGGGAAGGGCAGGGCCATAATGGGGAATCAAAGTTTAACATAGAAATATATAGGAAAAATCTTTGAAAACTTTCTTCTCAAGAACCACTGGGCCAGAAAAGCTGAAACTTCGTGGAAGCATCCTGTTATAGTGTAGATTCTAGATTGCTCAAATCGTGATCCCCTGGGAAAGGGTGGGGCCACAATGCAGATTGAGAATCAAAGTTTTACATAGATATATATATAGGAAAAAATCTTTGAAAAGCTTCTTCTCAAGAGCCACTGGGCCAGAAAAGTTGAAACTTATTTGCACATGGAAGGATGAAGGGGTAGATTTCAAAATGTCTAAATTATGATCAGTGGGGTAGGGTGGGGATGCATTATGTATTACAAGGGGGAAATCTGGTAAAGAACAGAATGGTCAAAGCTTCTCAGGTGAGCGATGTGGCCCATGGGCCTCTTGTTGTTATTACTGTCATTGTAAAATGTAATCTTTTCACATTTTCGCTACTTAACCTCTTAAGAACCATAGGGTCAATTTCATTTTAATTTGCCACATTAAGAGTCCCTTGGTGAACGGTATTGCTGTTAAATCAGATGAAGTTTACTATCAGTTATCAAATTGAATCAGTACAATGGAATTGATAATTTGAACTACAATTTATGCTTCTAAGACAATAGTGGGAAAATCTGTGTGCCATTCACAAGAAAATGAAGGATTAATGTTCCATTGATAATGTTAAGGTTGATCATCAATTGTTCAAAATATATTTTGAAAAAAATAAGACTCCATTTTTCAATAGTCGGCGAACATCTTAAAAACATTATAGAGGGGATTTAAATTTCTTGAAATAAGGTTATATCCTTAAGTAAGGGGAGATAATTCAGAACAAATTGATATTTTCTTTCAAAATCTCCTGAAGAACCATTGGCCAATAATATGGTGATAAACTTGATTTCATAGTGTAGATTCAAATTCAATCATAGAGGAAGAATGGGGCAATAGGAGTAAAATCAGTGAATTAAAGTTATACATAGGAATATAAAAGAAAGAGATAAAAATTGTAGAAAAAAGAAAAGCCATTATCAGTTTAAAGCCATATATGGCGTAACTGATCAAAAAAATTTATTTTTAAAAATACAAAATTAAGTAAAGAAATATAGTTAATTCATTGAGATTAAAGCTTTTCATACAATTCTGAACTTGGAGAACACCTCGTTTTATCTAATAATGCGATTTTATCTTCTATGTAATGTGTTATTTAGATCTTTTGTATTTTCTTCCGAGCCGGAAAAAATTCCAAGAATCCAAATTAAATTGTGATATCTTTATACCGCAATTGACTTAGATTTTGTAATTTACGGAAAAGTTCTATCTTTATATAAAGTAATGATACAAATAATAAGTTCTTATAATTTTAGTCTAATAATTTTCATTGCACATACGCCATATATGGCTTTAAGCTCACCTGAGCTGAAAGCTCAAGTGGTTTTTCTGATCACACTTTTTACAGCATCTGTCTCGTCTGTTTGTAAACTTTTCACATTTTTGACTTATTAATAAAACAACTGGGCCAATTTCAACCAAAATTGGCACAAAGTATCTTTGGGTGAAAGGTATTGAAGTTTATTTAAATGAAGTACCACACTATTTCAAGGGGAGATAATTCAGAAATAGTGAAAATTTGGTGATATTTTTAAAAAATCTTCTCAAGAACTACTGTGCCCGGAAAAAATGAAACGTTTAGGGAAGCATCCTCAGGTAGTGTGGATTCAAGTCTTCAAATAATAACCCCTAGGAGTTGGGTGGGGTCACAACAGGAGGCAAATTTTGAACACTTTAAGACCTATCATCATCAAACTTTGTCAATTGATGCATCTTGGGTCCTCAAACAATGTCAACTTAAAAGTAGGTCACTGTGACCTACTTTTGAACTTTATGACTTATCCTTTTAAAACATTAAATCCCATTATTTCAGACACTGAGAGGTTTAGTATTGTCAAATCTTGTACTTTGATGCATCTTGGGACCTTAAAACATATTTCTGAGAAAGTAGGTCACTGTGACCTACTTTTTGAATTTGCCAGCATTTGTTTTCAAATTGCTTAAAATACATATTTTGATGACCTTCAGACCTACAATCATCAAGTCAGTAGATAAAATCTTGGGTCTTTGAAAAATGTTGTTTAAAATGTAGGTCACTATGACCTAATTTCGATATTTTATGGCTATATTTAAGTATCTAAGGTATTTATTGGCCTAGAATCATCAAACTTTGTGAGTTGATGCATCTTGGGTTTTTGGAGAGCGACGACCAAAAAGTAGGTCATGGTGACCTACTTTTGACATTTTGTGACTATATGTAAGTTCAAACTTGACAACTTGAGGATGCGTCAAACATGATGCAAGTTGATTTCAGGAGGTTGAAGCTAATTATGATCAATGAGTGGAAAATTTCTCTAATTTGTGTCTGTAATAAATTTGACACTTCACATAAACTGGTTTGGGCCTAAAGGTAAATTGTCCTGACCTTAATTTAAGATCATTTGAACATGTTCATGGTCAGTGTTAATGTTTAGTCAATATCTTTGTAATAGAGAAACAGTGGAAATTAAAACTAGACACGTTAAAAGGAAATGCAGCAAGGATGATAAAATTTTCTTGGTTCATTTACGTTACAGTGTACCTCTAGTTAAAATTAAGATGGAAGTGGCCACAATAAATGATCAAATTTAGAGCATATCTTTCAAAGAATGGTTGCATTGGTTGTCCTCTCCTGACCCAAATGCTGAAAATAGTGCAAATCAAAACTGTTGAAAATAATTTTGATAGGTACGCAATCACCAAAGATCTTTTTTTCAGAAATTCACAGGGCCAAAAAAGACCATAAGTGAACCTTGTTCTTTAAGGCTTTTATAAAATGTATCAGGCAATAATTGGTTTTAAATCACCAAACTTTGTTAGTTGATGTATCTTTGGTCCTCGTAGTATGTGGACTCAAATGTAGGGCACTCTGTAATACTTTTGGATTTTTAAGGCGATATCTAAATATTTCAAGACTCTAATTTACTTTGAGACATCAATCATTGTTAGTTGATGCATCTGAAGTGCATTAAGTATATCAACTAAAAAGTAGCTCACTGTTACCTGATTTTGAATATTTTTCAGGTACAATTGGCTTATATTTGTCAAACTTTGTCAGCATAAGAATGACATGTATTTAAAAAATGTAGGTCACCTTCACCTACTTTTGCAATTTAAAAGCTAAATCTGAATATTTCAAATAATATAGACTTAACACATCAAACTTTGTTAGTAAAAGCATTTTAGGGTCTGGAAGTATGTTTTTCAAAATGTACATCATACTTTTGAATTCTAATGGCTTAATTTGAGTATTTTAATAAGGAGCTTTAAATCATATTTTTTTTTTCAGATAACTTATCTAGGGTTTACCGGTGTTTGAACTGAAGTTAGTATAGGTCATGATGGCCTACTTCTGGAATTTCAAAGCTTTGTTTCAACATACAGGATATCTAAAGTGTTCAATTAGAAGTGATGGGTTGTACGATTTATTAAAAGAAATTCAAGGCCCTTGGGCCTCTTGTTTATTCTCTAGGTTTAAAACACATTTTCTGTGAGGTTATGCTTGTATAGTGCTGTGTATTGTTAAACTGTCAGTGTTACCTTCCTTTAATGAAATGGTGATGTCAGACTCTCTTAGATGGATGTATCATGTGCCTGTATGCTTCACATATAAATATACTAACATTATGTAGTTAAAATAATTGGATTTCTTGTGTTTTGTAGATGGGCAAGAGAAAGGGCATGTCTGCTAGCGTTAAGCGCCAGAAAGACAAGATTCGAAAGAGGGAGAAGAGACAGCAGCAGCTCCTTCCCTCCGCAGACGTTCCACAAGATGGTGTACTGCTTGAGTCTGCTGTCCCCTGCGGGGCAGTAGATGGAGCTATTTCGGCTCCCCCTGGTAATTTTCCAGGGCAAGGTTCTATAGGGTTTCCGCCTTTTGAGGAAAAACCCTTGGCCAGAATGCAGGCCTCTCTTCGCGAGAAAATGCATTCAAATGCCCTGAGTATCGCATCCTCTCAGGGAAGTCGTCTGTGTGCCCGAAACGGAGGCATGGCACCGTCCCCTGACTCCCCACCGTGGGTTTGTACCTCGCCGAGGGTACCTGAGCCGGACACCGTGCACGTGTCTGGCTCAGCAGGTCAGGCGCAGCTGGATATGTCATCCTCTCAGGGGGATGAGTCCAGCAGGATATTAAAAGATGCAATGGCTTTTGAAACGGATTTTGAAACGGATTTTAAAACGGATTTTAAAACGGATTTTAAAACGGATATTGAAATGAATATTGAAACAAATATGAGAATGAATACTGATACAAATATGAGAATGAATAGTGATACAAATATGAGAATGGATACTGATACAAATATGAGAATGGATACTGATACAAATATGAGAATGGATACTGATACAAATATGAAAATGAATACTGATACAAATATGAAAATGAATACTGAAAGCAATGTCATAAATATCAAAGAACAAAATGAGTGCTTAAATGTTGACTGTATTGAAAATGACTCGGGATACAGATCTGAAAGACAATACACTGGTAGATTGACTGATGCTGAAGTTCCAAGTGCAAGTGAAAGCAGACAACAAGCAACCATCAAGAAATCTATCCAAGGTTCTTTTCATCAGGGTAACTTAATGTTTGGTGAGAACGCGGGTACACAGTGTGTAGCAAACTCCTTAGTAGCATTAGCATACCATAAGTTGAAGAATTCTAAGCACTGGCAAACAACAGATATGGACAATGTGTTGGTAATGGGGGATGAGTTGTACACCTACTTGCAGCGTAGTTCTTGTGTAAATAGCAGGTACCTTTTGGTTAATGAGTTACCACAGTTTTTTGAATGCTTTAATACAATGTATGAGTTGAAAGCAGATGAATCGTTATGCAGCTTGATAAATTTATCAGATACTGAACCAAATTATGATGACTTTCATGCATATTTCCTTTTAGATGCTTTGCATATTGCCCTTTGTGAAACTGATGGATGTTTTGTGTGTTTTAGGGGAAATACCTTTTTGATTGGGAAAACAGATGATCAATTTTTCACGTTTGATTCTCACTCAAGGTCTGCTGAAGGATATATGAGTGTGAATGGATGCAGTTCAAGGATACTTTATGAATCGATTGAAGATGTTTACAACCATGTTCTTTCTTTAGCATTGTCAATGGGATATTCTGACATGATTGACTGTGAAATAACAGGTGTGAAATGTTCTATTAGCAAAATTGAGGCTCATGAGAAACAAAATGATATGCATTCTAGTTCAGAATTTCAGCCAGTCCCTGGTGATGGTGATGATGATTTTGAAGTTGTTTCAACAGAAAGTCACAAAATTAGCTTCAGGCCACTTTCTGCTGAAAGAAAAATTGAGCTTTGTCAAACTTTAGGGATATCATTGTCAAATTATGAAGGAGTGAGTGAACCAACCGTCTTTATGGAGGAAGCGGAAGCACCTGATGATTGTGTAAGAATTCAGGGGGATGGAAATTGTTTTTTCCGAGCAATTTCATTTTGTTTGACTGGAGTAGAAGATAATCATTATGATGTACGTTCAGCAGTATGTCAACATCTTCTTGACAATCCAAGTTTGTTTAGAACATTCTTAAGGTGTGGTGAAAATTCTGTTGAAAATCACATTGCGATGAGAAATTTGACTCAAGAAGGTGTATGGGCAACAGAAGTAGAAATTCTTGCTCTCTCTCATCTTTTAAACACTGATGTGCACACATATACACAGAATCATTGGGTTACATATTCTGCACGCATGGTAGATTCCACAACAAATTTGCAATTCTCAGAAGGTATATATCTTTTACATGAGAATGAAAATCATTATAATGTTGTGTTATCAGTTTTTGGAAAACAAACAGCAAAAAAGACAGAATCATCTATTATAGGCAAGAAAGAATTAAAAAAAAGAATTGCAAATCGAAATCGTATGAGAGAAATTCGTAATGTCATGTCATCAGAAAAAATCAAGAACGAAAGAAGTAAGAGATGTGTGAAAAAGACCAAAATTATGATGAAACTGGGAGGAATGAAGGTAAAGGGTTCTTGTGGCATAGAAAAGAAATTAAGAGCAGCAAAACTAAAGTACTGGACAGATCGAGCATTTAGATTAAAAGCAATATCACAGAGCAGAAATAGATACAAAAGTAATAAAGCATACAATGCAAAGTCAAAAATAAGAAGTGTGGAAAAGTATGCATTTGACCTAAGACACAAGTTGAGTCTTAAAGAAGCAAGCAGAAGGAAATATGCAACAAATGAAACCCATAAAAAAGATGTGAGAAGAAGAAGTTTTGAGAAATATAAATCAGATATTTTACACAGAGAGGCTCTGAAACGAAGAAGTGTAGAAAAGTACAAGAAAAATGAAGTACACAGAGCTGATGTTCAAAAAAGAAGTACAAAAAAGTACATGAAAGATGAAGTACACAGAGCAGATGTTAAGAAAAGAAGTACAGAAAAGTACAAGAAGGATGAGGTTCATAGGGATAAGCTGAAGGCAGCTAATAAGGTAAAATACCACTTCAGTGCTGATGCAAAGAAATGCAAGAAGGAAAATGTGCTAAAGCAGAGACGAGCAACGAAAGTGAAGCTAGAAGACGAAGATGAAGTTGTCAAATTATTTAAGGACAATGTAAGGAATGGGCCAGAATACACCTGTTGCTGTTGTCATCGTTTATTGTTTGAAAATCAAGTTCAAGGATGTGCATTTGAAATGTATGAGAAAAAACAGAAAGCAATGGAAATTGCAAAGATATGCATAAATAAGAAATATGTTCATGAGTGCACAATGTCTTGTTCAACGAACTGCAAAAAATCATCATTATGGATCTGTTTTACATGCCATAGAAAAATACTGAGTGGTAAAATTCCTGGAGAAGCAGCTGCAAATAAAATGTCACTTGATGAAATTCCACATCAACTAAGTAATTTAAACAGTTTAGAGCAACATCTCATTGCTTTACATATTCCCTTTATGAAAGTGATGTCTCTTCCACAAGGTGGTCAAAGAAATGTACATGGGCCCGTTGTATGTGTACCTTCAAACATGAGAAAGGCAACAAGCTTGCCACGAAATGACAATGAAAATATGTTGCTACGTGTCAAGCTGAAACGTAAGTTGTCTTATAAGGGTTACTTTGAATATCAGTTTGTGAATCCAGAACATGTACAAAGAGCCCTGGACTATTTAAAAAAGAACAACAGATGGTATAGAGATGTTGTGATGAATTCCACATGGAAACAGAACTGTGCGGAAGGTGATTTGATTTTGAATGATTCTAATGAATGTGAAGAGGAGGAATTAACCTCGGAGCAGACAACAGAACATGAAGAGGTGGTTTCAGACACATGCTTACAACCTGTGGATATTGCACAAGAAGTTCTTGACCATTACTTTGATGACGTTTACAACATAGCTCCAGGGGAAGGACAAAATCCTGTGCGTATGTTGCAAGAAGATGGGAATGAAGCAAAGACATTTCCACATTTATTTCCCAGCGGAAATTTTTCTTGGAATGAAAATCGAGATGAAAAGATAACCCTTGCCAGATATTTTAACAACAGACTTATGAACACTGATAATAGATTTGCAAAAGACACAAATTACATCTTCTTCTCACAGTACATGTCTGAATTAAACCAAGTGATTGAGAAAACACAAATTTCAATCCGCAAGTCTGTATCACAACTTGGTGGAAAATCTGTAACATCAGATATGTTGCAAGACCCAGAGATACTCTCTAATCTGCTGAAGAAGAATGATGCTCTTAGGTTTATGCAGCCAATTCGAGGTACACCTGCATACTGGTCAGCAACACAGAAAGACTTATTTGCTATGCTTCGACAACTTGGTATTCCTACATGGTTCTGCTCTTTTTCTGCAGCTGAATTCAGGTGGAATGAGATTGTGGGATCAATATTACATCATGAAAATGATACAAGAGACCCTTCTAATTTAGACTGGGCAGAAAAGAGTGAAATTTTAAGAAAAAATCCTGTAACGGTAGCCAGAATGTTTGAAAATAGATTCCATATTTTCCAGAGAGATGTAATATTGTCACCATCAAACCCAATAGGAAATGTCATTGATTATTTCATAAGAGTTGAATTTCAGCAAAGGGGTTCTCCACATATGCATTGCTTGTACTGGGTTGAAAATGCACCGAAATTCAACATAGATAGCGATGACAGAGTTTGTAATTTTATTGATAAGTACGTCACATGTGCTCTGCCTACTGAAAATGAGAACCCACAACTTAGAAAAATTGTTTTAGCTGTACAACAACACAGCAAGAGTCACTCAAAGTCTTGTAGAAAAAAAGGAACGGAGTGCAGATTCAATTTTCCAAGACCACCATCAGAGAAGACCTTTATAACAAAGCAATGTGAGGAGGAGGATGACATTATTGATGGTGATGATGGGATGTTGAACAAATCTCAGGCAAAGGATATTTTGTTGAGTGTTTGGAATGAAGTATTGGATGATGTGAATGCACTCAAGACAACTGAAGAAATATTTAGCAACATCCACCTTAAGCAAGATGTATATGAGATGGCACACAAGATTTTGTCGACAAAAACAAGTACTGTATTAAGACGGAATCCTAATGAAATGTGGACAAATCAGTACAATCCATGCCTTCTCAGATGTTGGGATGCAAACATGGACATACAATATGTTCTAGACCCCTTTAGCTGCATTGTGTACATTATTTCATATATATCCAAGTCAGAAAGAGAAATGGGAATGCTTTTAAAGCAAACGCAAGTAGAGGCAATAGAAGGAAACTTAAGTGCCCGTCAAACAATGAGAACAATAGGATCTGCATATCTTAATCAAAGGGAGGTCAGTGCCCAAGAAGCAGTTTACAGAGTCTGTAATCTGAGAATGAAGGAGAGCTCAAGGAAAGTGGTTTTTATTCCTGTTGGTGAAAATCCCACTCGTTTAAGTAAACCTCTTGCGCAAATGCAAAAAAAAAATAGAAATGAATGCAATGATGAAAACATGGAAGGTGATGATGATGATGACATATGGATGACAAATATTGTAGAAAGGTACGAAAATCGTCCTGACCTACATTTGTTTGATAAGATGTGCCTTGCAGAATTTTGTTCCTTTTACAGAGTGCTTGCTAAATCTCAGATTCCTAAAGGGGAAAATGAAAGTGTATACGAATTGAAGAAAGGAAAAGGGTACATACAAAAAAGAACAAGAGGAAAACCAGCTGTCATCAGATATCCTAGATTCAATGCAGAAAATGCATCAGAAAAGTATTATCAATCAGTATTGCAGCTGTTTCTTCCATATGTCACACAAGATCAACTGAAACCACCTGGGTTTGAACTTTATCAGACATTCTTTGAAACTGGATTTGTGAGGCTAAAATCTGAGATTCATTTACAACCAGTGAAAACTTTAGTAGAAGATAATCGGTCAAAATTCTCAAAAAATGAAGATGCTATTGATGATGCTCAAGAAGTTTTTGAACTTTATGGTGAACCTGAGGATGCTTGGGCAAAACTTTGTCCAGAAACAGAAATGAACAGAAAAGAGTGTTTAGATGAAAGAAAAATGACTGAGAAATTGGACGATAAAAAACCAGAAGTCACTCAAGAAATTGAAAACAGTTCTTCAGACTTGTCATATCAGATCACAGAGAATTCTAATTCAAGGCAAGAAATGCTTCCATTATTAAGACAATTGAATGAAAAACAAAAAGAGGTCTTTTACAAAGTTCGTGAGTGGTGTTTGAAGAAAGTTACAGGCGAGAATATAGAACCACTGCATATCTTTGTCACAGGGGGTGCAGGAACAGGAAAAAGCCATTTGATCAAGGTTATACATTACGAAGCTTCTCGTATTCTGGAAAAATTACTTTCATCTCCAAATGATGTATCTGTTCTTCTCACATCTTTTACTGGCACGGCTGCATTTAACATAGGGGGCAATACACTTCACCATGTTTTTTCTTTGCCAATTGCTCTACGCATTCCATATGAACCTCTGAATGAGCAAAACTTGAGTGCAATAAGATGTAAGTTAGAAAACTTGCAGATCTTGATCATTGATGAAATATCCATGGTTCACAAAAGGCTTTTGTTTTATATTCATGAGCGTCTTGTTCAAATCAAGAAGTGCAAAGAACCATTCGGTGGTGTTTCTGTATTAGCAGTGGGCGATTTCTACCAACTCCCTCCTGTAAAACAACGAAAAGCTGAGAGATTGTATAATGAAAATGATGAATATCCAGTAGACTATTGGTTAGATTTTTTCAAAATGGTAGAGTTGGATGAAATAATGAGACAAAGAGAAGATGCAAACTTTGCTTCAATTTTGAATTCATTACGCATTCGAACAATAGAAGAACCACTGTCAGAAAATGCTAAAGTGATGCTTTCAGAATGTATAAAAGATGGGCCAGAGGATGTTCTGCATATTTATCCCACAAATGAAGAAGTAAATGAACATAACCTTAAGATTTTGAAGGAAAAGTGTCGAGATTTAATTGAAGTCAATGCTGAAGATTATCAAAAAAATAAAACGACAGGTAAGCTCACTTTACGTGATAAACCTTTTGTGAGGACAAGAACAGATGGCTTATCTTCTTCACTGCTCATTTCCACAAATGCTAGGGTGATGCTTACAAGGAACGTAAATGTGGATGATGGACTTGTTAATGGTGCTATGGGATACATTTCTAGTATTGAGTTTGGAAAAGGTAAGCAGAAAAATAGAGTGGAAGGAATTGGAGTGGTATTTGATAGTAAAGATACTGGAAGGCAGCAAGGAAAGTTGACCCCTCAAGGAAATCTAGTCCTTATTCAAAGAGTACAAGAAGACATCAGAGAAAAAAACACGAAAAATGTTGTTCGACGCCAATTTCCTTTAAAATTGTCATGGGCTTGTACAGCACATAAAGTTCAAGGAATGACAACAAACAATGTTGTAGTGAACTTAGATAGAACATTTGCTCCAGGACAGGCATATGTAGCTATTAGTAGAGTCACTTCTCAGAATGGCTTATTTATTGAGAAAAGTGATGAAAATGTATTACAGAAGAAAATTTATGCTGATCAAGATGTGAAATCTGCCCTCACTAAAATGCAGAAATTAATTCCAAACCAAAATTATGCCAGTATGATCACATCTGACCATGCTGACTCCGACAATCATAAAACAATCATTTTATTGAATGTGCAGAGTTTAAGAGGCCATTTTCAAGATCTTCAATGTGACAACAGATTTTTGAATACAAACTTTATATGTTTGACAGAGACATGGTTGAAAGGCAGAGAGAGTGTGAAAGATTTTGAAATTCAGGACTTTGATTTTTACCATGTTACAAGGGAACAATCTTATGATGAAAGGGTAGACAGTTTTGTCAAGCTTCACAAAGCCAAGGGAGGAGGTGTTGGTATGTACAAGAAGAAAGATGAAAAAACTTTGATTCAGGAGTTACCACAAAAAAACATCGAAGGAATGGCAGTAGAACTGTGTGAGGATAGCACTGTGCTAATTATTATATATCGACCATGTCAACTTAGTGTTCGAGTTTTTCTTGATGGGCTCGAGAATGTTTTAGATTATTTCAAAGAACGGTTTTCCAAATGTATCATACTGGGTGACTTTAATGAAGATGCAAAATTAAAAGGACCTATACAACAATTGATCGAGTCTAAAGGATTTCAGCAGAAAGTAAATTTTTCTACTACAGAGGGTGGTACAATATTGGATCATGTTTATATTTCAGAACTCATGCAAGCTGATGTACAATGCATGCCAGTTTATTTCAGCTATCATGAAGCAATAAAAGTTACTTTTGGATTAAAATGAATTATCACAAATTATACTAGGGATCAAGCAAAAAAAATGGTACCCCATATCCTTGTAAGCTTTAAAAGATTGCACAAGACAATTTTTTATGTCGTGCATTATCAGAATATAACTTAACCTGGGACACCAACGCTGAGGGTATTACAAACAGTCACATAAATGTACTACATTTGGCTGTGTATTCTTTTGAGTGCTTACACCTATTCAAGTACAATGCTTAATCATGTTAATGTCTTGTATATATATATATACTGATATATATACATAAATAATAACATTGAGAAAAATGCTAAATCAAATGTGTGCTAATTTGTTCAGAAATCAATTTCCACTAAATATTGTAAACACTAGATATACATGTACCAGGGTACATCGTTTCCCAAACTTTGTTGAAGTGAGCCAAAAATTTGTTTACTTTACACTAGTATTTTAAGCAGTCAAGTACAATAAAGCTTGTTCACTTGCTCGAATTTAGCTTAGAGTAAATGATATACAGATTTTCTTAATGGATAACAATATATTTCATTAGTTGTAAATTAAATTTTAAACATTAATTTTTTTCAAATGATCATATACATGTATCCAAATGTTGGTTGATATTGGCCAGATTTAAACTGACCTTGATTTTTAATGCCTTAAAAATTGAATATGAGTCTGACACAAGATTATAAATTGGCAAAAATTATCTACACTGTACATTAGTATTTATAGTGATCTAAATTAGTGGATCATTGTCTGCACCAAGATTGCTAAAAATGAAGCCCACTTGGTTAAGTACATATGCAGTAAATCTATCTAAATTAACTACTGTTAAAAAAGGTACATCCACATTTTTTTTTTCAAATTCTCTTATTTTTTATATTCTAGCTATAATTAAAATTCATATCTTTTAATTTTCAAAATTTTATAAACAATTCAGAGCAAGGACCTGAATAGACATCAGAGTTATTCAGTATCATAGGTTGATATTCAAAGGGAAATAACTTTTCAGCAGAGAAATCAATGGAGTTTTAGCTTCATAGCCTGAACCCTGGGGCCATGAATTTCAAAACTTGGAAGAGGCAGGCATGCAACACATTTGTTCATTATAACCATGCACTTTGTTAAATACCCAGAAACCTAATAGGATTTTTCAAAGATTTAAAGCATTTTCACTACATGATCAGCCTAACCCAGTAACTAGATCCTCATCATGTCATACTGATGCACTTAGTTTATCTATTATATACTGTAGACATGGTTATATTGACGAGTTGAAAAATTGACAATTATTTGTTTACGAAAATTTACTAGTGTTAATTTTGTCAAAATAGAGAATCAAGAGTTATGCATCTTTAAAAAAAAAAGAATTTCACAGTTAGAGTTAAACCATCTACAGTATGTAAGATTGTATAAACCCTATATGTGTGAAAGATTCAATAATATAAATTAGGCTTTTGTATTTTGTTTTCATTATAAGCGATCAAGCGCCTGAGGTAACAAACTTGGTCAAGCAAGGCATGATAATTATGCTGTATAACGCATGCTAGTATTTGATACACTAGCTTAGATTCAATGGTTTTTAAAAAATGATAATTTATCACTATGTTTTAATAACTAATTACAAAGGAAATTAACAGTAACTTTAGTCTAGTTTTAATATGGGAAAGCCGAGAAAATTAAGCGGTAAAGTTGTAGAATGGTCAAAGTCTGTTGTGAAGCTATATATGATGCAAGTCTGACAAGTGTAAATTTTGACGAGAAAAGAAACATGTGTAATCAAAGATTACGAAGCTCACCTCGACAAATGTTATCAGTTTAAGTAATGCAAATCTCACATCATATTTTCCCAATATTTAGTATTCATCCCAACAACAATATTCTTGCAAGTTGTGTTTAACCCCTTACATGGCATAAACACATATCTATGCATGTAGCGTGAAAAACATGTATATTGTAAAAAAATATTCATAACTGTTAATACTGCAGATATCAAGGACTTTAAGTTCATTCCGACTGATCTGTTCCCAAAACTTTAACCTGGTTTCTTGTATGGAAATTAAAAGTCAGATCCAGCATCCGAAGCAAGTCTGGTAGTGTCCATCCTTAGATGCATCGTACATGCAAGTTTGGTTTAGCTAGGGCTTATAGTTACTTGGGAATGAAAATGTACATTAGATCCAGCATCCAAAGCAAGTCTGGTAGTGTCCATCCTTAGATGCATCATCCTTGTAAGTTTGGTCCAAATAGGGCTTATTGTAACTTGGGAATGAAAATGTAGGTCAGATCCAGCATCTGAAGCTAGTATGGTAGTGTACATCCCTAGATACATCATCCATGCAAGTTTGGTTAAGGTAGGGCTTATGGTTTCTTGGGAATGAAAATGTAGGTCAGATCCAGCATCCGAAGCAAGTCTGGTAGTGTCCATCCTTAGATGCATCATCCATGCAAGTTCGGTCCAAATAGGGCATTTAGTTCCTGTGGAATGGACCTGCTCCAAAAACTTTAACCTGGTCACTCATCTGGAAAATGAAGGTCAGATCCAGCATCTGAAGCAAGTTTTGTAGTGTCCCTTCCTAGATGCATCATCCATGCAAGTTTAGTCCAGGTAGGGCTTATAATTCCTTGTGATTAGACCTGCTCCAAAAACTTTAACCTGGTCACTCATCTGGAAAATGTTTGTCAAATACAGCACCCAAAGCAAGTCTGATAGTGTACATCCCTAGATGCATCATCCATGCAAGTTTGGTTCAGGTAGAGCTTATAGTTCCTTGGGGATGGACCTGCTCCAGAAACTTTCTAGATGCATCATCCATGCAAGTTTGGTACAAGTAGGGCTTATAGTTACTTGGGAATGGACTTGTTTCTAAAATTTTAACCCGGGACGCTGATGCTAGGGGTATAGCATAAGCTCATCTCGACTTCATCGAGGTGAGCTAAAAATCACAATAGAGTCAAAATTAGCACATTGTTAAAATTTCCACGTTTACAGTATGCAAGTGGAGAGAGGGTTCACCTGAGTGACACTAACCGTTCAAAAGGGATGCTTACTCCTCATAGGCATTTGATCCAAATTCTGGATTTTCTAGAGATCCATGTTATAGATCCTGTTCACAATGTTTTAATAAATTATAGCAAGTGCAGCAAGCAGTGCTACTCACAAAGCAAGGTCAATAGACCAAGTGTAAGAACAGAAGAATTTAATCTGTATATAGGTCAAGCAAATTTTTGTGTGAAACATTCCCAGAATTCCTTTGCTACCCAATACCTTTTGCTTGAAAAAATAAATAAATAACGTAGAAGGCTTTCAGTTTGAAGAAATCTTTTAACAAAAAATAACTCCTAATGTCTTTTGACAAAAATTGCACTAGGTCTATAATTTCAACTAGACCCTGACAACCTCCTCTGTAACGTCACAGTGACTTGACGTTCGAAGTGGCGATCAACGTTTCATATTAATACTAAAATCATATGTATTTTTCAAGGTACAACCGCGCTCGCCTCAACGGTCACACCGTAAAATAATATTAGATTTTATAAGATCGATCATTGTCATTGATCGCTATTCTTGGTTATCATATCCAGCTGGTTTTAACCTTGTCTTTACTCTTTCCTTATAAATTAGGTGATCATTTGACTCTGACATAAATATACACTTTTCGTTCTGCAAATTTTTTATCTCTCTTTCCACTTCTCTATACCTTTCTGGTTTGTGACCGTTTCCTTTCTTTATTGACTCGTGGAAATGGTTGGTAAAATTCTGGCGCCATTCTGATGTATTTAATTTAGAATTCCGAGCTCGAACTAAATTTTGTGAAAATTGAAAGGAGTTTTCCACTTAATAGCAGCGTGGTCCCTTTTTTGCCCTTATTTTACAGAATATACATAAGGATACGGTATTATTTTTAGTTTCATTGTGTGTAACAAAGTATTTCTAATTAACATTTTGTACAATCATTTATCTATCAATAACTTTGAATTTCAAGAAATACAAGCTGATTTCCAACACCTACTGAACACATAAATTCCGGATTATTTTCTTTTGAACAAAGTTTGGTTCCTCTATTACATACAAATGGGCGGAGACATTTAAATTAGGTATTTTATAAAGGAAGACACCGATGACTTGTAGCGTGAGATAAGAAATAATAAACAATATAAGAAATTGTAGCGTGAGATAAGAAATAATAAACAATATAAGATGCGTTTTAATTTTATTTTGCATCATTTGTATTCTTCTGAACTTGGTGTGGGTAGGAGTCTTTTTTAGTTCTTGAGGTATTTTGTCGGGGTTTTGAAAATCCTCCTAATCACAATATATTTTTTTAAATCTTTCATTGTTGAATAAAATGTCAAGATATTTTACTCACTTCAATAATTTTCTTTTATATGATTGTTTGAAAAGCACAAGCGATTGCATAATAATTATCAGTAAATACACACAGACATACACTCCCATTCAAGGGGAGGCTTGAAAAGAAAACAAGAAACATGAATTTGATAAAGCAAAAGAAAAAGATCGAGGAAATCATTCTCCAAACTTGAAAACGATTATTGTAGAATTAGGATTAAAAAAAAACTATTTTTTTATTAAAAAAATTAAACATTAACATGGATGTTAATTTATTCATATCGTAACAGCAAGCGTGAAGGCGTATGAATTGTTTTTGTGTGTGTGT
>PRKT01000271.1:266575-286620 GCA_003671525.1 Saccostrea glomerata | reverse complement strand
CCCCCCCCCCCCTCCATGTTCAAGGCTTTTAAAGAAATCAATTGTTTCTTGTAAATATGTATAAAATATTAGTAATAAATACTAAGATTAAAAAACATAACGAGTTAAGAAATTTCAAAAAAAAATTAAAATAAACTTTTATAAAGCATAGTTAATATAGAATCAAAACTTATAAAGCATCATAAAGTTTTGTATTAAAAGGATTGTATTATTTGAACTAATCATTACAATTATCTACTAACTAATGTTAAAATTCATCTCGAGTCTATTTTTTTTAATTATTTAAGAACTAAATTTAAACATTCAAGTACAGGTGAGTTTAGGAAACTTCTTTCGATTTACCATTATTTTTTTCTTTGCAGAGAAGTTGGATGATCTGCCAATTAATCTACTGACGGTTTTCTATTCCATTTTATTCATAAGAAATAATCAAATCGATGTTAGATCTGATAGTTGTTGGATAACGGTTCTGAATAAAGTTAGACTTGTGTTTGGATTAGATGACATTGCCGAAGAAAAGGCAATAACTTATGCAAAAACCGTGTTTAATATGTTTTCCTCAACACTTGATGTAGAAGACGCTGTCTTTGAAGCCCCTGTTGATTTATATTTTGAAATCTTTTGGAGTTTTTTTCGGCAGAAGAAGTTTGAAGGATGTGATCGTCTAGATTTTTTCTTGGAAAATGCATCAAAAGAAACCATTGCACAATTTTGTAGAACCAGTGGCTATCAAAATGTTCCATTAGAAAGATGTATGCAACTACCTGTGGATTATACGGAAAAATTGATTGAAAAACTTGGACAGAAAATATTAACACATCCAACGGTACAAGATCCACTAATTCACGAAAGGCTCTCAAAGAAATGTATGTATATTGTTTATAATTTAAGCTTATCCATTTGAATCGTTCTGTAGTCTTCATATTAAAATCATGCAAAATTAACCTTTTTCATTTAAAGATGCTTGGACGCAGATTTGAAGTCAATATTTTCTCAAATGTTCTAAATACATATCATGACATGTATGCTTTTACAGTATTATATTTTGAATATAGTATTTTATAGTACTTTGAAATATAACTCCAAAAACCTGGAAATTTTTTTACTAAGCCGTTAGCCGCTGATAAATATTTACATCTATTTAAAAATATTGATTTTTGCAAATATCCCATCCATACTATAACTGCTCTACATATTCTTTATATTAATGCCCAGTAACTCATTAAGCTGCTTATTTCTTCCCATCTTTTCTTCATCTTTTAAGATTGATTTGTTTTATTATACTTTTCAGTTGGTGTTTATTTCAAGTCAAATGTATTTTATTAATTAACTGATGAAATTTAAGGCTTTTTATATATCATACATACCAGCATAGCTTTTCCTTCAAAATAAAAGGCCAGGATTAGCCCCCCCCCCCTCCCCAAAAATTGAGTCCTAAAAATAGAATTTTTCCGTTATATGAAAAAATATTGTGAAGTCTTTTCTTGCTAAACAGTGCAGTTTAATTTTCATATATTCGCTATATACCCATAGTTTTCATAATTCTTTCCATGCATGATACAGATATCATATAGGAAACACATATAAGAACTCATTTTGACTCATTGTGTAACTTTAAATGTCAAAGTAAACCTTCAACTGTAAGAGTCAGTGCTTCTCGTAAAAGTCAAGTAAAACACTATCAATAAGTTTTATACTCGTTCCAACTAAAGACATTGTCAATCCAGCATATAAAAGTAAAACAAAATTGGTCAGATTAAAACACAAATGTGGCAATGTCTTGAAAGAGATGTAACATGTCTGTCTTGTAATAATGTTTAGATTAAACCTAATAATAACATGATAATTTGGTTTGATATTTGAAATAATATGAAATACAGTTATGATAATGTGTGTAGATGATTTAAGTAATATTATTTTGCAGTTGATATTCCTGTGGAGGTCTTGAAGTGGGGAAAAGACGGCATTCAAAGATTTATCGCTTACCTTGATAGTGGTGGCAAAGAACCAGTCTATCATACGAAGGGGATGATTGTTGGCTGTGCTGGAGCAGGAAAAACAACTCTACTTAAACGTTTGAAAGACTGTTCAATAGATGAAATTCTGAAGGCTGAACCGACAAAAGGAATTGACGTGCACACTGATGTATTCAAAGTTGAGGGAAATGCTTTGATAGGTAAGGCACGACATTTATAGGATTTAGTATGAAACAGTCTTATGGAAATTGATACATGATGAATTATACACAATTTTTATTTCTAATGACTTTATTGCATTATTTTCATTTTGCCTTTAAAGTTTTACAAAAATTCTTTTAATTAAGGTGTCATATTTAATAATTTTGCACCTCTTATGTAGTCTTATATATATATATATATATATATATATATATATATATATATATATATATATATAGTCGATCTATTAATGCCTGAACACTATAAATCGTACGTATAATATAATGATAGATTATTCTTTTTAGTAAACAAAAACCAAAATGTGAAGTATTTCAACATTCCACAAGACAGGATTCATAGTGTTCGACTGCCAATTCGGAAAGAGAAGATACACCCTAGCCCAACTTTACATGAAAAAGAAACACATTTAAAAATAGATATACCCAAGGAAACTATTCAGTCTAAAAGCGAGTTTCACCATGATTCACCAGTGGAAAACCCTTTCCTTCATACTAGTATTACATCTGAGAGTCATGAAATTTCAGAAATAGGACAGATTAATTTAGATGAAAAATTGCCAAGATCACCCGTCTCGGAAAAATCGTTCGAAAGTCCGTTAAAGGTGGAAGAACATGATGAAGAAACATATGATCCATTTCTCCAAACTTTGGGGAATGTGTCTTTTCATGGCGAAAGAAGTGTACAATTGATAACTTTGCTTGATTTTGCCGGTCAGTCCGCTTACTATGCATGTCATCAGATATATTTCAGTGCAAGAGCGTTCTACATTTTAGTAATCGATATGTCTAAGGACTTAAATGCTGTTGTCGGTGAAGATGTCTGTGATCATAGTGATACAGTCTTTGAGACTTGGACCTATAGAGGTTGGTATCAAAATACATTAGGCTTATTTTAAATCAGTACTTTAACGTACATCTGATTGAAAATGCAGATATGAAATTTATGATTTAATGAAAGTAATGATCTATCTAAAATTTTTGCTTTAGATTTTTATGCATTCTGGATGAGATCTATACATACGTACAGCAGTCCAAATGCACCGGTTATACTTGTCGCTACGCATGCGGAGGATAGAGACAAAGATGTAAGAGATTTTAGAAACTTTACGTTTTTTGAGTGTCTAAAACTAAATACTGTAGATCTACCTGTTTATAATTAATTGATAAGAATTATTATGTTTACGTCCCATTTGAGAAATTTACACTCGTACAGAAACATCACCATGAACCGGTTTCAAACTTCAAATTTAGACCTCTGGGCCAGTGAACAGTGAGGGTCCTTTATCGTGCCTACGCCTACCGTGACATGGGTTTCAGTTTATGCTAATTTCGTAGGTAAATATTTCCCTATGGTATTCACATGATTTTATATCTTAAGAATGTTTACACAGCCAAGCCTAGCAGTATGGAAAATCTGCTTTCGATGCCGACGCAATTTTTGCAGCACCACTCCACGTTGTGCGGTCATTGAGAAAGGAATGAAATATATAAATAACGAACAGTATTCAAGATTTTAAAAAATCCACAAAACAATACTAAATAGGAGTAGAGCAAGTGAGATACGGTTACTTGGACATTAATTATTGGAGGATCGTTGCCAAAATGTATTTTACAATATGAAATTGATTTTCATTTTTTAAAGCACATTTTATTATAGGCTAAGTTGTTGGAAGATTTCTAGATCATGTAAGAAAGTCCAGCCTATTTCACCAATGCTTTCAATATGTTATACTATGTAACTTAACACAAATCTGCAAGTTGCCTCACATATTGTCGCCTTACATAGAATGATTTCACAGTAAAATTAACAAATCCTCGGTTCTTTTAGCTTCCATTCAGTTCCAGTTAAATGCTAAAGTGAAATTACTTTCCACTTATTGTCAAATATGTTTTACAAGCGCAAGATAGGTTACAATTTTGTTAAGGTCATTATACACACCGAAACGTTACCTGAAGCTGATTAAAACGAGATAGTTGAAATCCCTGACATCATTAATCTATCCGTACACTACTTAGATTTAAAAACTGATCTTTAGCTCTTTGAGTCTGAATAAGATTTAAGACTTAAAAACCATTTGCAGGTGATAACAGAATATTCTTAAATAAATAAGAAAAGTGAGCAATGGGAAAGCTGAGATAATCTTGTTTGTCAAATGGTCAGTTTGGTTAATGTGTGTAATGTGTGTGTTTAGAGAATTTTTCATGTATATTGAGATGCCATCACATGCAGAAAAGGATTGCTATTTTCAGTTCTTAGTTGACGATGTATCAAATATAAAAAGGTCGGGAAAACTCTGTTATGTTTTTGTTCCAGGCTCACTAGAATATGTTATAAAGCATATGTGTATGGAACTTTTGTTAATTGGTATAACATGATCGCTCTCTTTGAATGAATGTAAATGTTAAACTTTATAACAAAGGTTTTCTTCTTCGAGTATATTCAAAGTAGAAATTCTTTAATAAATTTTGCTTCAGGGGAATGAACTTTGAAAAGTTGGCTCATGAAAAAGCACAATAAGTGTTCATCGGAAGTCCAGCAGTTTATTGGAAGTTTTGTCCCCGAAGAATAAAAAGGAATATAATGAATTTCAAATTCAGATATTCGCATATGTGTGTAGAATTCAAGTAATCTTTTAGAAGTATTGTTGTTGATTAAAAAAAATAATACTTGAAATAAAAAAAAAATTGAAATCAAATTTTTTTTTCAAAATAGTGATCTATTTTTCAAAGACGTTTAATACTTTGAGCGATGACTTCACAACCGTACTGAGCATTACCCTTTATATTTATGTGGTGCTAAGATGGCTTCAAGATGGTTTAGAAACTATCTAGAATGCATCTTAAAGAACTTATATAGAAACCTTAGGCCATATTTAATGACTATCTAATCACGATTCAAATAATTGGATTATTGGATAGTTGGATATAGCTAATTTGTTACATGCGAGGGCTGTTCAATAAATAATGTCCTGAACTGTATGCCATACAATACAGATATCATATGACATTAAACTTGACTTTCTCTCATTATTGAATCTTTACTGAATTTATAACAGTTTATGTGACCACTTTTCATAATATAATTTCATCGTGAGAAGTGATGATGTATGATTGACTTTAAAACACATAGCAAATTTGATAGACATCATATCGGGAGTAGTTTACGATGTTTTTAAAAAACATTTGACAGTAAAAAAGCTTGGTACTCAAAGCTCACCCTATCTTTTGAAAAATGAGTGAAAACGACAGCGAGTCTTAACAATTATTTTAAAATATCAGTAATTGTAGTTGTCCATGTTTGTTTTATATTCAAACAGATCTTGAAACATGAATCTATTGCTTAAAACCCTCAAAACGAAATTAACTATCAGATGTACTTGATAAAAACAGCGAAGGTCTGACAAGAGCAAAGGTATGCAAGAGCACAAAGACAGATTTTTATGCAATTTTCTTAAATATTAGTGGTATTGTTGTTCAAATTCGTAATCGTGGAGACAGTTTAATATCTGGAGGAGTCTAGAAAGCAATTAAAGGAAGGACCCAGAATCAGGAATCCACTACATTGAATTTCTTCATGACAGCGTCCAAACCCGCATGTCCTGAAGAGTAAAGGGGTTTTCGGGATAAAAAGAAAGTTAATGTTTTTTCCCATTAACAATATTTGCCAGATCTTTGACCTTTTGACCTGTTTCTTTTTTCCAAACTTGAAAAAAAAATACACCTTTTAGAAGGAAAAAACAAGTCCAGGAAATCATTGGATCTGCCATTTTCCAGTATACTAAGGGTCATACCCTAAAATGAGTTCTAAAAACAATCAGAAATAGGATAAAAAATGTTACGGACATGTGTACATTATGAATTAAAAGAGATTAATAAGTAAAATTATGAAGACTAAATCATTGAAAAGTGTCGTTGCTTCTTTCTGAGCACCAAGGACATTATTTATTGAACAGCCCTCGTATTGATAAAGTATGATATGATTTATCAGTATGTCATCCACAGATACCCTTGTATTCAAGGGATATAACTTAAAGACGTTTTAATCATTTTAAAGCAGGGCCTTAAGTTTAAGCCAAACGTTAAGGGAGTGTTTCAACTTATGAAGTGATGAAATTACATTTTTCCAACAGTTTTTTTTTTCTTTTTATCTAGGACGTAGAAAAGTTTAAGAAGGAACTGTCTGAGATTTTTGGTACCGACCTTGTTTCAGAACACTTAGTAGAGGATAAAATAATTACATTGAGCTTACCGAAGGATAGCACTTGTCAACCTGCTAGAATAAACGATCTCATGATATCTATTAGAAAGACCGTTGCAAAGCAGCCTTATTGGGGCGAAGATCTGCCTAGTTCTTGGATAGTCTTTGATAATGAACTTAGAAAAAGGAAGGAGATGTCAAAAATCATGAAGATAAATGATTTACATAAACTTTGCCGACAAATGAGTGAACATATCAGATTTGATATCAAAGAGCTGAAGGATGCCTTACGTTTTTTTCACGAAATAGGAACGATTTTATACTTTGATAGAACTGAACTAGAAGAAACGGTTATTTTAGATGTGCAATGGTTTGTTAATTCCTTCAAAAACATTATTACAGATATCCAAGATGTGGAGCTTCAAAATATCAAAATTGCATTGTGGAAAAAATGTAATCAAACAGGAGAACTAGATGATACTTTGCTTGAAGAAATTTGGAAGCGAACAGAAGATAGCAGAGACTCGTTTTTTAAGCATAAAAGTGAACTATTGAACTACATGCAGCATTTAGGATTGCTGGCAAAAGGGTCTGAAGAAACCAAATATGTTCATCTGATTCCATGCATGACTAAAAGGAGAATTTCAGACAGTGATATAGCAAAATGTCACAAGAATTATATTTTTTGCTTCAAATTTGATTTTTTTCCAAATTTCATATTTTGGAGATTTTTGGTCACTTGTGTTTGCAGCCAGGGTTGGTCGATAATTGAAGAAACTGGACAGAAATATATCTTTAGAGACTCTTGTTTTTTAAGCTATGATGAAGTTGATCTTGCAGTCAAAATTAACGATAATATCTTAGATGTACAAATACTTGAAAGTGATGACTCGCCAGTGGACCAAAATTTAAGAATCAATATATTGAGAAAAATGGAGGAAATTCTTCACACATTGACAAGAACATTTCCAACTTATATTACTTTCACAATTGGCTGTAGATGTAAAGTTACAAAGGTTTTCGAAATTGGAAATTCGAAATTCCTTTCTATTGGTGACCTTTTAAAAATCAGAGAGTCGCAGAGGAAAGTATGCAGTGCATGTGGAATTGAAAAGCACCAAGTACCTGTTGAAAGCCTTCTCGAAGTCTTGGAAGAGGTATGCAAAAGGAACTTATGAACAAGAGAGTGTACCACCTGCTTGAAAATATAGTACATGTTCCAATGTTTAGAAACTGTTAAAGATAACACGAGTCATTTTTTAATTACTGTTTGTATCCATTGTTGTCCATTGTCTGTGTTGTGTTATCATGAAATACCGGTATGAAGATATCAACAACATTCAAGCTCAAAAGTCCATTCAAATTATACATAACAGGAGTAGTGCAACCACGGACCTCATAACATAGGTGGAATGTAAGAGTATTAAGCATCTCTGTCGACCGGTCACTCCTGCAATCTGTCACTTGTTATTATCGGATAAACGGAGAATTATTTAGACACTTCGGTGTGATAATTAAGGCCACACAATTTGTTTGAAAAAAAATAGCCAATATTTAACTTCATGATAGATTTACAAAAGAATTGTTGCATTATTGTCGATTCGGCGTTCAACAACAAAAATCAGTCAACAAAAATCAACATCTTTAAATATTTTTTTCAAGAAATGGGTCAAAAGTGTCCGTTGTAGGTTAGATCAAGTTTGCAAAAGCAGGAGATGCACATGACATTCGGAAAACCATCCAGAACATTAGGCCTTGTGTCTTTGTTAAAGTTTTCCTTACACTTAATAGATTGATCGATGTTAATTATTTAAACCCTGCTTTGGAAATATTTCAGTCATATTTCGGCGGAACAATGTATTGAAATTTTAGATATTAAATTTTTTCAAACTTACATTTGAAACTAAATATTTCATGATCGAAACTATATGGACCCCGTATTTTAAGTTTTGATTAACGGGCAATTATAATATTTGTCTTTACGAAAAAAAAGATTATTATGTAAAACGAAAGTTAACATTTTTTAATCGCAATCGAGACTTTTCAAAGTCGTTTTATAATTTTCTTTTTTCAAATATCTATGCATTCTTTGTAGAGAACAGAATTTCATGGATACCGACAAACGAAAGGTGCATCAATCACCGGTAGGTTATCTTCTTATGAAAACAAATGTGTAATTTTTGTCTATGTGTTTTCGGATACCATTAGCCAACGTTAATATCCTGGATAAATAGATATATTCTTTTATATTCTTTTATATTTTATAATTAATTTACAGTATATTGAAAAAAAATTACGTTTTGATGTAACTCCTTTTTTCAATGCGATGATACATATACATTTTAGTTGTTTAAATTGAAAATTTCTATAGCATTTTTTAATTTTAAAAGATATCTTTTTATCAATTTTATAATTTTTTAATTTCAATTTATTCATGACTACTTACTAGTCCTGGGAGCTATTTTTGTAATGTAATTTATAAAATATGAAGATAAGAACAGTGATTATACTCAAAAAACTTTTGATTAGAGCTAACAAATAGTTCTAAAACATTGGAGGTCGGATCAGGTGATACTGAAAGTTAAGCCTCCCCTGCTTACCCTGTAAGATCCACTATTTTCCAAGAATTTATTGTCAATTTAGCATGAAATTAATTGCTCACACACACTCTTTAGTAGGAAAAAACGAGATGAATCTTAAATATTTTATTCCTATCTTAGGAAAGAGAGAAAGAAGAAGAGGGAAGTCCGAAAAAGAAGACCAAAACTTGGAATTTGGTGTTGATGACGTCCGGCATTTGGAGCCTTTAAAAGGGGCGTGTCTTCGTGGAAACAAGCAACAATTTGATCATGAAATTCGAAAACATTTTGAAGAAAAACAACTTCTGTTTACAAAAGACAGCAATGGATTTTCGCTTTTACATTTTGCTTGTGAAGGTGGCAACTTAGAAATTCTAAAACAATTACTCGAGGAGGGTTTTAAACTTGATTCAACAACGTTTAAAGGTAAAACTGTACTTCATATTGGTTCACAATTCGGACACAAATCAATATGTGATTATGTGTTATCAAGAGACCATTCACTTCTTGAAATTACTGATAAGCGTAAAGGGAACGCTGCTCATTTTGCCGCTGAAGGTGGCTACGTTGAAATCCTAAAATTATTGGTAAATGAGGGCATTGATCCAAAACAGTTAGCTGATAGAGAAAGAAACATATTTCACATTGCAAGTTCTAATGATCAACAAGAAATGTGTAAGTATATAGAACAGACGTACCCATGTCTCATTCATTCTGTAGACAGCCACGGATGGAATGCTCTTCATTTTGCGGCAGCCAAAGGGCATATTGAAATGTTTGATTTATTAGTTGAGTTTAGTCTTGATGTAGAGAGCAAAACAAATCGAGGGAATACAGTTCTTCATATTGCTTGTCTCAAATGTCGCCTTCAAATGTGTAAATCTATCATTGACAGATGGCCACATCTTGTTAAAGAATCAAATAATTTAAACCGGACCCCAGTGTTTGCTGCAGTAGAAGGTGGTAATATCAATATATTAAAACTTTTGAAAAATTTTGATGCAGATGAGAAAGCCATTGCAGCAGATAACCACACTTTGCTACATGTAGCAAGCGAACATTCCAATTATGAAATTTGTGAATATATATTAAAACAATATCCTGAAATGACAAAACTTTCCACAAGCAAGAACTTCAATGCATTGCACATGCTTGCAGCCGGATCATCTGGATCTGAAAAGGAGGAAATTAAGGTCTTCAATCTATTAGTAAGCCATGATGTTGACATCTATCAAACAACGAAAAAGGGGAGTTCTATTCTAAGTCTTGCTTGTAAAAATCGCAAATATGATTTGTGCAAGTACATAGTAGACAATCATCCAACACTGTTAAAAATACCAGGCGTAGATCTATTGAAGACAGCCGAGGAGACAAATGACGATGACATCATTGAATTATTTAAGATGTAATTAAATATAATGACCAAATAATCATTTGCTACAGTGTACATATAGTTGTTTACAGTTTTTAGTTTAAGAGAAGATTTGCTTTTATTTTTTCTAAATTCATATACAATGCTTCTTGTTTCTAGACTTTGATATATTTGCATCGACAGGTGTTTAATGTTTATCAATTTAGAAGGTCTCGCATAAAAGCAATTTTGTGATATGTGAAGCGTTATATTGTCTGATCCTAACTCGGAGAAAGAGATATTTTTACTTTTCTGCATTAAGAGTGAAGTCTCAATAATTTTGAAACTGAAATGAATACCATGAAAATTAAATTATAATAAATAATTTAATAATTATTTTGAACTGGTGTCTGTATTATTTGAGTCAGTATCTGAAAATGTATAAATTATACAAATATAAATGAAACCATTCGGGGTTTTCTATGGTTGGAGGTATAAAGAATTTTCTTTCTTTTTCTGAAGTTCCTGTTTCGTAGATTTCTTTCTAAGTGAATAATAAATCTTTTGTGATAGATGGTATGATGTACTTTGTTTTCAAAATGAACAAGTAAATTCAAAGAATTGTGGTCCCCCGCTTTCGGTGTCTTTGTGGGTGAGATGTTATTTTTATGACATATTGTGTGTAATACGAACATCCTATCATATGTGATTTATTTAGAAAGTAACACTAAAGTTGATTTTTTTGAAGGATGAAAACCCTAATCCTGACCGTGAAAAAATTATGGCCAAAGTAAAAAGTTTTTTAAAAGTAGGTCAACTCCAAGGTAAAGATCAAAGGGTCAAAGTTGTTGATATCCAATTAAAAGTTTTCTCACAAGGATTACATATGTGAAGTATGAAAGCCCTAGCCCTTACTGTTCAAAATTTATGGTCAGGGTTAAAGTTTTTTCATAAGTACATAAATCTTTTAGGTCAAGGTCAAAAGGTCAAAGTTGTTGATATCCAATGAAAGGACTTGCCACAAAGAATACATATGTAAAATATAAAAGTCCTAGTATCTACCGTTCAAAAGTTGTGACCAAAGTTAAAGTATTTTTAAAAAGTAGTTAAAACTCCAAGGTCAAGGTCAAAGGGTAAAAGTTATTGGTATCCGATGAAAAGGTCTTCTCAAAAGGATCACATATGTGAAGTACAAAAGCCCTAGTCCTCACCGTTCAAAAGTAAAGGTCAAGGTTAAAGTTTTTTCATAAGTACATAAATCTCCAAGGTCAAGGTCAAAAGGTCAAGGCTGTTGGTATCCAATGAAATGTCTTGCCACAAGGAATACATATGTGAAATATAAAAGTCCTAGTATCTACTGCTTAAAAGTTGTAACCAAGGTTAAAGTTTTTAAAATGTAAATAAAACTCCAAGGTCAAGGTCAAAGGGCAAAAGTTATTGGTATCCAATGAAAGGCCTTCTCACAAGGATTACATATGTGAAGTACGAAAGCCTTCGTCCTCACCGTTCAAAAGTTATGGTCAAGGTTAAAGTTTTTTCATAAGTACGTAAATCTCCAAAATCAAGGTCAAAAGGTCAAAGTTGTTGTTATCCAATGAAAGGTTTTGCCACAAACAATATATATGTGAAATATGAAAGTCCTAGTACCTACTATTCAAAAGTTATGGCCAAAGTAAAAGTTTGGAATTTTTGTGTAAAAGTGAGTCAAACTCCAAGGTCAAGGTCAAAAGGTCAGATTTCGTGGTACCGAAAGAAAGGTCTTGTCACAAGGAATACACATGTGAAATATGAAAGTCATAGCTCCACTAAATCAAAAGTTATGGGCAAGGTTAAAGTTTTTGTGACGGACAGACTGACAGACTGACGGACAGACAGACTGACGAATGAGATTTAATGTCCCCTCGCTTTCGCGAAATGTCTTTGGACCAGTGGCACATATTTTTTTGTCGTTCATCCTCATTTTTTTTATATAGTCTCACTCGTTTCTTCTTTGATAATCTTGACATCAATTTGAGTTCACCTGAGCTGAAACCTAAAGTGAGCTTTTCTAACCACCTGTGTTCCGTCTTTTCTATCTATTTGTAAACTTTTCACATTATTTTTATTTCTTCTTAAGAACTACTTGGCAGATTTAACTAAGGTTAGTATACAAAACATCCTTGGGCGAAGGAGAGTTTAAAAAATAAAGGCCAAAGACCCATAAAAAGGGAGATAATAAAGAAAATAAAACATGGATTGATCGATTGATTTTATATTGTTTAACGTCCCTCTTGAGAATTTTTCACTCATATGGAGATGCCACCAGTTGCTGGAGGAGAGCTGCAAATTTTTTTGTCCCATACTCGGCACTCAGTGCCATTTAGCAGGGAGGTATCTTTTTCGTGACAACACCTACTGCGACACGGGACCTCATCCGAAGGACCAGTCTCCACGCCCCACAGTGGGATTCAAACTCGCGATGTAAGAATCTACTCCTTACTTGGCGACTCTAGAGCAGACGTTCTAACCACTGCGCGACGTAGTCGACTGAAACATGGAGATACCAAACTGTATTAAAGATCAAAAATCCATAAAACAATACAAAATCGAAACAGAGCAAACACGGACCTTCAAAACAACAGAGGTGGGATCAGTTGCCATGGAGTAGCCAAGGCCGACTGGTCACACCCGCCGTGTGCTCCTAGTCAGGAAATAACGGGAAAATCCGTCGTCAATTCAGTGTATAAATAATGGACTAACAATTAGTATGAAAAACGTTAGTCAGTATTTGACTCAATGATAAATTTTATTTGCTTATATGATCATTGTATCGACCATAGAACTTACAAAATGATTACTTTAAACGAGACTGTTATTATTCTTGTTTCATGAACTTGTTTGTCAATAATTTACCTCGTTTTAGAGATTGTCAAACGTACAGTTTGCTCTTGCGTATCGAATCAATTGAGATATATAAACTCTGCATGCAGATAATGAAGTTGTATTGCTGCATAAGTAAGGAAAGTTGACTGTTGAAAAGGTAAAGGCATCCCCTTTATTATAAAGCTTGATTTTAGATTACCATTAACGTCTTAATCAAGTAAACTATCTTAATATGAACCGCATGTGTCAGAGTCAGACTCTGTAGAATCTTTTATTCAAAGCTCACTGGGATATATAGTATCGACATAAGAGTGGAAAAAGTTATTGTTTATTGACAATATGTTGCTTTATTTAAATTTCGATTTGAAGGCCATAACAAGTGTTTTCTTCTTTTCCCGAAGATTTTGAACAAATTCTGCTTCATATGAATAACAAAAGTCTGCTAATAACGGGGTACAATTCGTACTTGCAATTAGGGAATTTCAATAGATTGTTAGAAGACTTGGTCTCCAAATATCACTAAGATATTTTCAATGAAAAACTTAAGAGTCTTTTTAATCAATTCAACCATTGGAATTAATAAAAGAAACTGCTCGTTCTTCTTTTTTTCATAAGGCGCTGATGTTCTTCTCTTCAGAACTGTAGCTCTCTGGTTGAAAAAAATCGAACAGACAAAGTGGAGAGTACAGATACAAACATTTTAAACACCTTCGATTTATTTCTTGTATCATATGCTTTCCATGCCACTGCCTAAAATATGTTCAAGGTTTTTTCTAATAAAGGTATGAAAAATATTTTGTAAGTTTCTAAGTTGTCTACAGGCATCGATTCTCTATTTTACCAGGAAAATGCTTAGTCTGAGAATGAGGTGGTAGAGCCTTTAAGCGAAATCTTAGATAAGCTACACAAATCGGTTCTACAGAAAAGTACAAATATTGTTGCTTAAGTCGTTTTCCTATTCTTAAAATGTTATTAGTCCCCTTCTGGTGAAACCGGAGGGGACTATATGTTTCTTCTGCGTCTGTCTGTCCGTCTGTCAGTCTGTCTACTTGGTTTTCCGCACTTTTTGTAAACGCATGCAGATATTGAGCTGATTTTTGGTGTGTGAGTGTATCTTGACGAGTTACAAATAAAGTTTGAATGCCGTTCCACTTCTATAATTTTTACGGAATTACGAGCTTTTCAATTTTTCAGTGTTTTCCGCACTTTTTTTTAAACGCTCGCAGATATTGAGCTGATATTTTATATAAGACTTTACCTTGATAAGTCAAAGATCAAGTTTGCATATCGTTCTGCTTCATTGATATTTGAAGGAAATTATGGTATTTTTATTTTTTATGATTGGGTTCACGATAGGGTTCGTGATGCACTAAATTAATCTCGTGATACATTAAATTTATTTTCTAAATAAACGAGGGTTGTCATGATTTGAAACTTGCTGGATATAGCTTTATAGTGATAAATATAGATCAAGTTGGATTTTTGGTATAAAATTGTTTTTTTAACCACGTAAAATGCGTTTTTCTGATCAAAGCATGCATGTGTGTCAAATGGCATTCAAAGACGTCGTCTTCGAAATGTCCATATTTTGGTGGCGGTTTTTCATACACAGGGTCTATTAAAATGACAACCAAAAGAGAAAAGGGGACCCTGGTACAGTGCTGCTTATTAGTATAGTCGTTTTAAATTGTCATGTCTTCTATATCATTTTATACACAATTTGCTTGATAGATGCAAAATAATTGATAAAGAAAATTTTATCAAGTGGTACAGAGTACATTGTTCAATATGATCAATGATAAAATACGCATGCATAACGTATTTTTGTACTTTAATCTACACATATATATGGGTGGAAGAGCACTGGTATGTATTTTGATTACTCTTGACATTGTAGAGGTATTCATTCATTGTTTTAATATAAAAAGGCCAAAACCCATCTATAATTCTTCAACTTATATGAATAGTGTATAACCTGCTGTGTACAGCGATTCTTTTTCACTGATTGTTATACCTTACCTTGCTATATGATTTAACTTTCCAAATATTTCCAAATTTTCAAGCGGTTACGGAAATTTTTTTGAATACATGGCTATATTTTTATTACTTTTTCCCTCTAAATGTTTCTTTTATTAATGAACTATTAAAAAGATATAGATTGTGGCGGTAAATATATTGATTTAAAGTCTATTTCTATGACATAGTAATTAAAAATTGTTCAAATAGAGGACATTGGTTTTACAATGTAGATTATGAGGTCAGGAAGGAAACATATGATAGAAAAACATTACGGAAACATTTGTCAATTTATTCGAAACCCTGTGCCCAGTCAGAATAAGGGTCGACACCAACACAGGGTCACACAGCAAATATACCAGCTTTGTGCAACAGAGTCAGTAGCGGGTATAGACCCCTAGTTTGCTCAGACTAGCTCGGCATTCACCTAACGAGACGTCACAGGTCATTTTAGGGAAGTTTATTCCATTCCTGTTTCAATGCTGTACCAAGTTTTTGGACTTTGACAGGAGGTTGTTGACGCTGGCGTAGCTGCTTTCCAAGCATGTGACAGACTTGTTTGATGGCGGAAAGGTCAAGACTGAGTCTGGGCAATGGTAATGTGGTAAATTTCTGCTGTTGGAGTGAAATATATGGAGATAACGAAAAGTGTCCACGCTCAAAAGTTCATACAACATTGGGTAGAGCAAACACGGACCTCCAAAAAAAACAGAGGTGGGACCAGATGCCATGGAGAAGTGAGCATTCCCCGCATTTATACTTTCTCTGGCTTTTAAAATGGTATTTTAAGAAAAATCATACATTTCACCCCGATTTTTTTAATACTTAACTTACCTTTTAACGGTCCGAAACAGTACTTGATTGTTTTGGAAAGTCGATTCAAAAGCCCTATTTCTACGTCCGTAACTACAAACGGCCTTTTGGAACTGTTGAAAGATAAATTAAATATCAGAAATTGGGATTAAATGTCTGATAATTATTATAAACCCTTTTTAAAACTGAGGAAAGCATATAATTCTTGAAATAACACCAAAAGTGAGCGACAAAACGACAAAAATCGGCGGCGTAAATCTTAGGTTTTAACAACATTTGAATCTGTAGCTCTCTGATTTATCTGTCCGAATTTACTCAAGCAGAGAGTTACGGTTCTGCAGCTAGGAAAACAGAATACTGGAGGTATTCGGTAGCGCTCCTGGTCCCATGACTTGTCTTCTTGAAAAAAAAAAATGAAACGGCGGCCATAACGAAGTACAAACAGCACAACTTGGGGAACTAACATGTTGTCCCGTTAGTACTGCCCTGTGAAACGTCCAGCAACAACATGAAAGTGTGTTCTGTCGGCAGCAGTGATGCCTCCCCTTACCATTACTGATCTACCCCGATACAGATCATGTCTAATGCCAATAATGTCATATAAACGTTCGTTACGTCGGCGATAAACCCTCCTGCGTCCGTCCAGAAAGTCCCAAATGAATCACAAATCATCTAAGAACATTATATGGTTCCATCAGCAAATATTCCAGCGTTGATGGTATAGTAATCATTGACGTCGGAACAGAATGGGACAATCTCTAAAACAGGAAATAACACGAGGACGTGGAGGGTGAAAGTGAAACCCTCGACGTGTTTCACCCAAAGAAATGACTTGTCTTAATGAATATACCGAAGAATATGAAAGCCAATGCATCAGCGGTTCAAAATTATGGCTAAAATTCAAGTTTTTTAAAGTGTGTCAAACTCGAAACAAAGTCACGGTTAAACTAATGGTGGTCTAGAAAAAGTCTTATCACAAGAAATACACAGTGAATAATAAAAGCCCTTCCATCTAACTGTTCACAAGTTATGGCGAAGGTTAAAGTTTGGTAAATGTTTGCAAATTAGGATTAAACTCCATGGTCAAGAGGTTGAAAATGTTCGTGCTTTTAAAAAAAGGTATTATTACAATAAATTCTTATGTGAATCATGAAAAATATAGCCCCATCAAATCAAAAGTATTTGGGCAAAGTTGACCTTGGTTTTTTGGGACAAATTGACACAACCGACAAAAGGACGTAGCAAGATCGTAGCTATAGGCCTTACATTTATATTAAGTACGCTTGGACAAATTTCCGAGGAAAATTTGTGATCACGTACATAACGTAAATTAATACCACACGAAAAAAGTACTTTTACAGTACTTTAGAAGTTAACATGATTACACATTCATTATACAGAACTTGTTTTTCCCGATCTTGAAACATGATAGACATCAAGAATATGCTTTGAAATAAGAAACTCTAAAATGTTAATTCGATCATTTCTAGCTTTGGTTCGTTCAATGGTGATGAATAATGCATGCACTAAAGAATGAAATTTATTTATTCTTTTTGAAAACATAGCAGGTGGATGAAATATTTGTGATGCACCAAGCAAAAACCTCCCTTAACTCTATTATGAAGTAACATCAAAAGACGCGTCTAAAGTCATCAAGGTAAAAGCGACGTAAAACGCACCCTCGAGAGAAACTCTCCCCAGCAGAACAAGGGGATGTTGCTTTATTTATATGCTAAGGAAGATTCTAGGGTGTGGTTTGATGTAGTTGATTCTTTTATAAGTTAGTCTCCGTCAAGTGTCTTTGTGATCTTTCCTTTTCAAAATTAAGTGTATAGATTTTAAAAGATGTCCAGTCGTGGTTAAAAATTCCTGTGGGTCGTTTTTGAAATGAATTTTGTTTACCCTCTCCCTATTCGGGTTAGAAAAATTGCGTCGGTAGGTAGGTAGGACGTAAGTACCCTGTATTTCTCTTCATACTACAGGTAACGGTAAGTTCGCTATATATCAAGATAACTGTTATCAGTACATTCTGATGGATGTCCATTAACATCCAAACTTGACAATATTGTTATCACAAAGCCTGGATTTTTTTTAATGCAGAACATTTGTAAAGTTAGAGTTATCGTTCATTTTTAGCTCTACTGGTTAGAGACCAGAAGAGCATATGCGATAGTAATGCGTCCGTCGTCCGTCCGTCCGTCTGTCTGTCTGTCTGTCTAGCTATCTAGCTGTCTGTCTGTCTGTCTGTAAACAATTTTTCAAAATGCTACTCCCCCTACAGTTATGGTCTGATTTCAATATAACTTGGCATACAGATAGACTACACTAAGATACATGATTCTGTGTATCGGTTTTTGATTCCGATGAGCGGAGTTGTCGTGGTTTCTAGAAATAGAAATTTCTGTGAAATACTAAGAGCTTTCAAAACGCTACTCTTCCTACAGTTTGGTTTGATTTCAATATAACTTGGCACACAGGTAGACTATAATAAGACACATGATTCACTATATCGGTTTTTGATTTCGATGAGCGGCGTTGCCGTGGTTACTAAAAATAGAAATTTCTGTGAAATACATTTAAAATGCTACTCCTACAGTTTTGGTCTGATTCTGATATACTAGTAACTTGGCGAAAACGTAGACTACACTAAGATACATAAATCTGTTTATCGGTTTTTGATTTCGATGAACAGTGTTGCCATGACTACTAAAAAAGAAATTTCTGTGAAATACATTCAAAATGTTACCCCTCCTACTGTTAAGTCCGATTTCGATATCACTTGGCACACATGTTTACTAAAAAAAGAAATTTCTGTAAAATACTTTTAAAATGCTACTTCTTCTACAGTTATGGTCTGCTTTCAATATCACTTGGCACACCAGTAGACTACATAAAGATACATAATTCTTTATACTGGTTTTTATTTTCGTTGAACACTGTTACCTTGGTTATTAAAAATAGAATATTTTGTAAATTACTCTCAAAATGCTACTCCAAACACAGTTTTAGTCTGATTATAATATTATGTGGAATGCAAATAGACTTCACCGAGATACATAATTGTCTTTGTTTATTGTATTTTTTTTTATTAATGATGTTGCCATGGTAACTGAATTGAAAATACTGTAAAATTATATTAAAGCGACAACAGTTGTAGTCTTATTGCAATATTCTTTTTATTGCTATTGTAAAGTTTCAAGTCCCAAGTTACTTTTCTCTTCCTTTATTATAAGTACAAGCCAGTAGAGCTTCAGTCTCAACAGAGACTTCTGGTTACTCCGTCCCAGTTAGTGCACATCAACACAATTTACCCTAGATGCTGGCGATTTCATCGAAATATTTACAAATCGGGGGCACATAAAAAATAATTGGAAATCTGAAAAGGAGGAGGAATGTATAACAAATTTATTAATGTATGCATATCCCATGTTTTATTCTGTTTTAGATAAATAATCGAGCGAAGTTTGAGTTGTAAGCCTTCTCTCTTTTTGTGTATCAGTCGAAAACGATATTTTTAAAAACAGCTTATAGAGACAAAAGAGTTGCATTAATGATAATATATAATGCATATTAGAATGCAAAAATAGGTAAAATGCAACTCGACCCTAGATTTAAAAAGAAAAGAAACCAGAAGTCTCTGTCGAGACTGAAGCTCTACTGGTTTGAACTTATAGCAAAGAAAGAGAAAAGTACTTAAGCAGTTGGGAATTGACACTTTAAAACAGCAATAAATAGAATAACTAGAGCAAAGCAACGAGTAGGTCTTCAGTCCTGTTTGACCGGAAGTAGCTTTCATTTTTAACAAAAATGAGAAATAACGCTCAAAAATGGTTTGAATCCTTTAAAGCTATGTTAATTATGTTCCCCAAACGAAGTTGGGGAACATATTGTTTTTACTCTGTTTCTTATTATTATGTTCCCCAAACGGAGTTTGGGAACATATTGTTTTTACTCTGTTTCTTATTATTATGTTCCCCAAACGAAGTTGGGGAACATATTGTTTTTACTCTGTTTCTTATTATTATTATT
>PRKT01000271.1:232365-251052 GCA_003671525.1 Saccostrea glomerata | reverse complement strand
CCCCCCCTGGCCCTACCCTCAAATAATTTTGCCGGTATATAGAATACTATCAAAACTTCATGTTTCAAAATACAATATTAGAGATTAATAATAAAAAAAAATTCATTTGTAACTGTAAGTTCATTTATTTTCATCAATTTTAAATAAGTATTTAAATACGATAATTCATATTTTATATTCCATTTGGGTCCATTTGGGTCCATTTGAGTTTCCATTTGAGTTTCCATTTGGGTCCATTTGGGTTCCATTTGGGTCCATTTGGGTTCCATTTGGGTCCATTTGGGTCCATTTGGGTAAATCGACGCGCCGCGTTTTTCGACTACTTCCGCTTTGGCGTATTTTGACGACTTCAATAGATTAAGCTTGACATTTTCAACAACTTTGCTTTTTTAACGTATTACGAATTCTCAATACGTTTTGAGATATAAACAAAATACTTTCGCCCCCTCTGGGCCTTTAATTTTAGGGGCCAGTCCCTTTTACAATCTTGAAATTCTACACTTCTTGTATTTCATATGTTTTAACAAAATATTTCTAGGTAAAAAGATATCGAAGAAAAGGTGTTAGAAATTCTGAAATTCACAACAGGACTATTTTCGGACCACAGCAAGCGCCGACGTGTGGCGTTTCCAGAAAAAGCGAAATACAAAAGGCACTTCTACAGAATTGGTCTATCATACCTGAAAGTTTCATGTTTCTATCTTAGCCCATTTTTCAGAAAAACTCGGGACAATCTGACACTTCAAAATTCATAAAATCGGCAATATCTCAGACCGGAAGTGACTTCATCAAAAAAGAAAACAAACGCATAAGGTTCAAGTGATGATACATAAGTCCTGAAAGTTTCATGAAAATTCATCAGGCCGTTTTCGAGAAATCGCGTGCTCGAAGTCGGTAAGAAAAAAAAACAATAATAAAAGTGAAAAGGACACCTAAGAATAACAGAAAGGTCTTCCGCTGAAGACAGAAGACCATAAAAAGTGAAAAAGAAAGCTAAGAATCACTAGAAGGTCTTCCGCTGAAACCGGAAGACCTTAATGATCCTTGATTAAGTATCTTTATGTTCTGAGTGTAGTTTACTTGCATGCCACATCTTATTATAATCAGACTAAAACTGTATTTGGAGTGAGTAGCATTTTGAGAGTATTTAACAGAAATTTCCATTATTAGCAACCAAGGCAATAATGTTCATCAAAGTCGAAAGCAAAGCCGATATACAGATCTATGTATCTTAGTGTAGTCTACTTGTTTGCCAATTTATATTGAAATCCGACCGAAACTGTAGAAGGAGTAGCATTTTGAAAGAATTTGTCAGAAATTTCTATTTTTAGTAACCATGGCAACACCGTTCATCCAAATCAAAAACCGATACACAGAATTGTGTAGACAGCTAGACAGACAGACGGACGCATTACTATCGCATAAGCTCTTCTGGTCTCTGACCAGTAGAGCTAAAAATGGAAAGGGGGAGGCCCATAACCCAAGTGCCTGTGATTTAAGCATTTAATGAATATATATGTTAGGTCATAAGTATGAAAAAAAACAGAACAAAAGAAAAGAAAAAAACTTTCTTAATTAAATTTTAATTAAAACGACACAAAAACAATTCTAGTTTAAGTACGTGGAACACATCAAAATTGCCAAGTTTCATTGAAATATATTTATTTCTATTTGGATCATCGTTAATATTTCAAGGGATACAAATCGATAACAAATGATTATAGCCGACAAAATAAACTGCAATTGTCAGAGGAATTTTCGATTTCAAAAAATTTCTCGTTATCTCGTAATCAATTATTAAGCAATTTCATTTATCGTGTTATATCATTGTATAAAGTATAGAAAAGTCTTGTGTATTGATGTTATTGAATTTTGAAAAAGAAATTAAAAAAATATATATTTTTAAAGATAATAGTTATTTCAAGTTTCATTAATATTGTTTAAGGGTTTCTGAGAATACATATTTGCAAATAACCAGTTCCTGAATACTGTATACAGGGAAAATTTCGCCCCCGTTTTATTTTCACCCCTTTCGCCCTACTATCACATGGGCGAATTTAAAACGGGGCGAATTCAAAGAATACAGTATAATTTCTTAAACAAAACTATGACTGGGCGAATTTAAAACGGGGCAAATTGTTTGCAAGTGTGAAAGGGCGAAAATTACCCTCTATACAGTATGCTGATGCATAGTACCCACGTTTTTCCAATATACCAGAGGTTGATACGTTTGTGAAGAAATAATTATAGATATAAGTTTTCCTCATTTGCTTTTCCCTGAAATATATATTTCATTAAAATGAAGTTTAGGAATCTACAGCGCTATGACAAAAGTATTTGCGATTTTTCAAAATGGCGAACGTAAAACATGATGCTCTTCGTAAAAATAAACAATAAATTGTTAAACAAATAACAGACTTACCTTTATTAATACTTGGTAAGGTATCCCTTAGACTTGATTACAGCTAATAGTCGACGGGGAATAGATTCGAACAAGCATTTGATAGAGATTTCATCGAAAGAATTCCAGATGTGTAAAATAGTATCGAACTATCTCTGAGGTCCTAATATTTGGAGCTCGTTTTTGCAGAGTTCTCTTGATTTTTAGCAATAAATTTTCTTTAATATTAATGTCAGGTGATTGAGGTGGACATACAATTGTAGGAATATTATTTTGCAGTTTGCAATCTAAAGTCAAACGAGCTCTATGGACTGAGACGTTGTCGTCTTGAAAACGATAGATTTTGTTTAGGAAATGTCGGACAATAACAGGACAAAGTTGATTTTCTAAAATGTTTATGTATTTTACTGCATTAATATTTCCATTGATCATGCATTTAGTCTACCAACCCAGCAGTAGGTGATGCATCCCCACACCACAGCAGTAAGCCTTTGCTGCCGAGGAGAGGGGGATGGCACATGCACTGCGGCAAGTACGATTCTTTTGATGTTCTCCACACATACACTCTATGATTTCTCCTAAGACTATCTGACTTTCATCAGAAAATATAATAGTGTTCCAGTAATTATTCAATGTGAGTTTTCTCTAAACACCAGCCAAAAACACGCTTTTTTTCTGTCGATCTCGGAAACCACTATTTTTTCCCTGACAACTCTTAGCTTAAAATCAGGACCACGCAAAAATCTTTGGACTGTCCGTGGAAAAACAAAGCCATTAGCATCCGTGCTTTCATCAAATTCATTAGTAATGTCATTTTAAAACCCTCCTCTGTTAGTTTTAGTATGTCTGATTATCCAGTTCTGATTACGTTTTGACAGCTTCCGAGGGCGTTCTTTTCTTCTCAAAGTTCTGACTTCACCAGTTGACAAATCTTTTTTCCAAATAGATCTGATGTTTGACTCAGGTATTTGTAATAAATTCACTATTACTGATGATTTTTGCCCCTCCTGTTTCATGTTCACAATTAATTTTTTGACATCATTCGATATTTCTGTAGATTTCCTACCCATCGTTATTCCTTTTTGTTAACATAAAATTCAAGAAGCAGACGATAAAAATACTTACACATAACGTCACTTCTGATGTGAAGACAACTCTGTAAAAATTTGGGATGTCAACACGGCATCTAATTACATTTATTGCCCATTCCCCGAGCGAAGCGCAGAGCGAGAAAGATGCCATTGCGTAAAACTGCAAATACTTTTGTCATAGCACTGTAGATTTGGTAGGGTGAAATGAACTATCAAACGGCAACGATTTTTTTAAGTAGAAATATTAACACTGCAAATAGCCTTAACTCCTTTAAGGGGTGATTTATATAAAGGAATTTCTTCTACTATTCAAATTAACAATATTACATTAGATATTTTTCTGATGAATGTTTTAGAGCAGTCCTAATTTTGCTCTAAATAGTACATAAATCTTTTTTAAAGAAATTTAAGTACGAAATATTCCGTCTTCCCGATCTATACATTAGACTGACGGCTGGTATGACAGTCAATAAGAGATGCCGACTCTGTCGAATGTCATACATCTCTAACTTAAACACAGTAAATTGTGGACTTTAAAAATCTTTAATTTTTTTTTTATACATTCAAACTTTACATACTATATAGGTAGAAATAGATCTAATCAATATTTAAATGTTTCGTTCGAATAGGTGCGCAAAGGAATTTTAGCAAGGGACACTGTTTATTTTTCTTCATCGAAATTCGGTAAAGTGTATTATTCATTGTTCTATAAATGTGACTTTTGACATCTTTTTAGGATAAACTTAAACTTAATTTAACGTTTCGTTTTCACAATCATTGACTGTTTGTAAATGAAAGATGTCTAATGCATGTACAAGGAGTTAACTATCCAAATAATGATATAAATTTAAGAACTATTTGTTACTTTGAAAGGGAATAAATAGGGGGCAGTTATATCCATGCCTTTTCGGTATTAACATTTTCCGAAGTTTTTTTTTTATTACTTTTATTTTTGATCATTATTTTTTTTTTTTGTAGTTCTCATTATTATTTTTCCCCTGATCTGTTGTCTATATATAGAGTGGGTATTGATTTTTTAAAACGTAAATGTATTGATTTCTACCTGGCACTATTTTGCTCAGATGAATGTGGTATATTATGGGTATTGCCTTTAAATTCAACCGATATATTACAAGCAGTTCTTATTCATACAAACAATGCATTTAAAAAACGCGTACATGGTTGTACTCGTTCCCATATTTTGCAAAAATAAAATTAACAAATACAAGTAGATGTTTGTTTATTCGTAAAATGCTAAAACAAAATTAAGGAAGTACAGTGATAACGAAAAATTTATATTCCTGTAGGGTAGAATAAATCCTGTGATATTCTGCGAAATTTTAAAAAAAATGTTAGTTTGAAAATTTTGAAAAAAAATCGTTATTTTTTGTAATGATGAAACTAATGAGATAACGACCAGTATTCAAGATCAAAAGGCCATTAAACAATACAAAATAAGAGCTGAGCAAACACGAACCTCCAAAACATCAGAGGTGGGATCGGTATGTACTAGTATAGTATATATACATGAAAACATCACAATCACAATTCATCAGCTAAGAGCATATCAAAACCCTACCAATTAATTTGTGTTAGTTACACTGTATGTCTTAAGTAAGTGAAATAAGATTAAACTTATGTAATAAATCATTTGAAAGATAAATTTTGTTGCCTTGTTACACAATTTGCTTAGTAACAATGTGACGTTAATTTGTGCGAAAAACCATGTGAGTTTAAAGGGTGCGCGAAGCTGTAGTTTCAGATTTATATCTGTACTGATTTTTTATTTTGTTCCTAAACGAAGGGATTGATTGATTGATTGATTGATTGATTGATTGATTGTAAGTTGTTTTATGACCCATGTTAGAATTTTTCACTCATATAGAATCTTCCTATTATACCGTTGAAGGGCCTCACGTTTTTACCTTTGTTTGGCACTCGGAGCCCTTGAGCAGTGAGGGATCTTTATCCTGTCAACGCTTGCCGTGACAAAATGCCTCAGTTTTTAATGTCTCATCCGATGGAATCGCAACTTTTCAGTGTGCAGAGCGATTGGCGAAGAAACAAAAGCTATCTTAAAAAGTACCTATTTCAAAAGTTTTAATTTGCGCACTGCATGAAATTATATCGGTATTTCGTATAAGCATTTTACATTTGGGTTTAATTTTTCGGATTAATCACGAATATATCGAAATTAAAAGCATCGTGATTATTTGCCAATCTACAGCATTTCACTTTAAAAGTCAGTCGAAACAGGGGTAAGAACCAATGACCTTCTGATCATGGAGCTAGCGTTCTGCTGACTGAGCTGCTGTGATGGTTTTTAATGCGAATCATATGATCTTTCTTCTAAATGTAAGAACTTGTATTTCGTAAGGTCTGCAATGATTTTTCAAGGTAATTAAAACATGGTCTTGTTCTCATTTTAATGTGAAAGACTAGACTCGTCTGTGTAGATTATTAATTTAAATTCTAGCTCTCAGCATTTTGGGCAGGTACACTCAGAAATTTGCATAATAATATAGAAAAACAAGGGGAGCAACTTGCTACATTTATATCGGCACACGTTTCTTCTTATTCTATAGGCCTACAAGTTCACGATGTGTTAGTAAAACTCTAATCCCCACTAGCATCTAACAGCAAATGATATAGATTCTCAAATGCAAGTTAAACTCTTAAGTTAAGGTCAAGAGAAAAAAGTAATTATTAAGAGAAAGGACATGTCTCAAAATTAATTACCAAGGTGAAAATAAAAAAAATATAACAAACTCAAAGGCCAAGAGCAAGGGTAAACGTTTATCGTATCAAAAACCTTTTAAAAACGGACTTGTCTTATAAGTAACACGTGTAATACAGAAGCCCTAATAGTAACCTATCATAAGTTATGGCATTGACTTTTTCTTAAAAGTGGGTCAAACTCAAACGTTAAGGTCAAAAATAAAAATAAAAATTAAGAAATTTCTTGTCACAAGGATTATGCTTTGTGAAAAATCGAATAATAGCTTTATCCATGCAAACTTTATACACTGTATTTGCTTACTGAGTCCTCTTCGTCCTGGTTAGCACATGCGGTCGTCAACAGAAACTTCATGTTGGTCTATCTTGTGCCCATTTTTGGACCTGTCCCCGTGTCCAATTGTTCTCTTTTAATTCTTTCTCTACCAATCTTCTCCAGGTCTCTTTTTGTCTCCCTCTCTCTCTCTTACCAGTTGGTGTATATCTCAATGCAACCCTTGGGATGGAAGTTGGGTTCATTCTACATATGTATTCTATCCAAAGCCATTTTCTTTTCTTTATACCTTATGATAGAAGAGTGGTGTTAGTCTTTTCATAGATCTTCATTTTAGATGGTATTGGGTCAGAAGATGCGTAATATTCTGAGAAGGCAACGTGTCTGGAAGGCATCTAGCTTGTTTGAAATGGCTTTTTTGGCTTTCGTAACTTTCTATACTTCATCGCCATGTAAGAGTACCCCAAGCACGTTGCTCTTGAAAACCCAACGAGCTAGCCATCTCCTCTGTGGTGATCTTGCTTCCTAAATAGAGAAATTCTGTGACCTATTCTATTTTTTCATTAAATAGGGGAATGGACTCATCTGATTTCGTATTGATCTTCATGATCTTAGATTTGGTGTTCTTAATTATTATGACAATCTTCCTACATGTTTTTTGCTAGTTTTTGTGTGTTTTTCCTTGCATATAACAATGTTGGTGTGATAGAAGAGCTACATCGTCTGCAAAATCTAGATCCCTAAGCATCTCTGTCGTAGCCTAATATATAGCTACGTGATTCCCGTCCGCGTATTCTTGGTGGTTTCTTGCATGATCCAGTCAATGTAGTATGTGAAGAGAAGAGGTGAGAGCAGACATCCCTGTTTTACTCCAGGATTCAATTTAAAATCCTCTGATAGGTTTAATCCACAGATTAGTCTATCACTTACTAGTATATCCTTGTTCAGCATCTTGATGATTGAGATGATTTATCAGGGACCCCAAAGTTATTGAGCAAATTTTTCTATGCCTAGGCAAATAACTTTGTCGAAAGCTTTTGTAAAGTCGATAAAATTGATGTAAAGTGGAGAGTTCCTTTCATTACTCTGCTGTAATATTCGTTTGAGAGTGAATACTTGGTCGGCACATGACCTTCGTTTTCCAAAAAGTGCCTATTCTTTCCACAGTAGAGGATCTGCTATGTCTGTGATTCTGGTCAGTATCACGCTGCTTAAAACTTTCATGGATACCAAGAGCAACATTATCCCTCTATATAGTTGTTGCAGTCTGAAAGGTCTCCTAATAGAGAACACCAAACACGCAACGAACGAACGTATCTCGACGATATTAACCGTATTACTTGTTTATAAATACCACCACACGCTTTATATTTATTTTGTAATTATTTCAAAGGCGGATCCAGCGCCGGGCGTGCGCCCCCTCTCCCATTTGATTTTTTAATTTTGTTTTGCATTATCTTCAAACCAACAGGAAAACACCTCTAATTTGTTATAGAGTTCCTCAGTTTCCTGGGGCTTCGCTACCAGGGCAGTGTTCTGGACCAACTGGGGGCTTTAATGCAGCCCCAAGACTTCTAAGTCTTCTACTGCCGACCCCCCCCTCCCCCCACACACACGTTTTGAAATTCCTGGATCCGCCATCGCTACCAGGGCAGTGTTCTGGACCAACTGGGGGCTTTAATGCAGCCCCAAGACTTCTAAGTCTTCTACTGCCGACCCCCCCCTCCCCCCACACACACGTTTTGAAATTCCTGGATCCGCCGCTGAAGAAATAATTTAGGCAGTTTCACTGCTAATACATATTTCTTCACTTCCTATTTAGATATGAACGACCAATTTCGGGTTATCATATTTATGTCGGGTTCCTTATATCAACACCCTAGATGGGAACTTGCATCTATTGTTAAATTGTTCTCAGCTCTTGCAAAGCGTCGTAGTAATAATTGTTACAACCAATAAGTATGGCACGCCAAATTCACAAAAATGAGCTTAACATAGTTTCACACTTGATAAACTAGATTTATCAACTGTAAACTATAGTTTTAAAAACAGTAAACTATATAGTTAACAATTGGTTAACTATAGTTTTCATCTGTAAAACTATATTTAACAGTTGTTAACTATAGTTTACGAATGCTAATCTACGTTTATCTGTCTGTAAGAAAACATTAACAATAGATTTTGTCAAACATAGATTCACGTCTGTAAACTATAATTTACAACCGTGAACTAATAGTTAAGAGTTGTTAATCATAGTTTTTCGAGCCCCCCCCCCCTTCTTATAAATGAAGCTACGGACTTGAGGTGGCCATGGAATGATTCTATGCCACCTCAAGTCCGTAGTTTCATTCATAAGAAGGGGATGGGGCTCCAAAAACATTTGACAAGTAAAAAAAAACAAAAAAAACCCAGACAAACATAAACAAAAGAAAAAAAAAACTATACACCACTTTTTAAAATTGGGAGGGGGTAGAGGGGGCTTGGTGTCACTTTTCTGTTCATACATTACTTTCAATCTTGAATCTGCTTATTTTCCAGCATCAAAAGATGTGGAGGGAGCTTCCCAAAAAAAAAGTACAACTGAATTTTTTTAAACTGCAGCAAAATATTATTTTCAGAAAAAGTGAGCCCCCTCCTTCTGCATACTACAGAAACATTTTAACATTTTTTTATATTGATTAAAAATATTTAATATGCATACTTCTAAAAGTTAGTTACTTCTGAAGATGGTCTAAAAATGGTATAGCTAGAGTTCGATGGAATCTTCCTTGCATGTTACCGTAGACGGGGTTGTGAAGGTACCCGGAGGAAAGAAAATACGCAAAAATCTACAGATCTAGCGAGCAGAAAGGACAGCGATTTATTTTTCATTTTTCAAATGATTAGACGTATAAATATCTATTACAGAAAAGCTTTTCTCTCTCTCTTTCTTTCTCTCCCTCTCTACAAAAATAAGTGGGGTTCAAACACACGGAACCCCCCTCTGGTTTGCCAATGCTTTAATATAATATGGATTATATCATACTGATACATGGAACACCAACGCGATTATACTTATCAAATTGACAAATAATTTTAATTTTTCTATACGTGTGATTCGTCCGTACGTTTCGTCAGTTACACAGGTAATCACAAAGTAAACAAGTTAACCGTTCGTTAAACCGATATTCGTTCGTTACGTGTTTGGTGTTCTCTATTTGGAAGTTTTACAATCAGACTCCACCTCCAGAAAGTGGATGTTTCTTCTGATTCCCATATGTTCTATAGAATAGTTTTCAAGATAGTAGGTGTTCAATATTCTTCGGCCTTTAGAAACTGCATTTATCTGGTCACTGCCAGCAGCCGTTCCATTTTTCAGTTTCCATATTGCCTTTTGCACCTCTTTTACACGGGGCGAAACTGTATTAATATCCAATGTGTTTATTGCTGGTGTTATCAGGACCTCATTTTCTGTAAGCAAACGTTATGACCGAGATTTAAGATCTTGCGGACAAACGAACAGACAGACGAGCGGACAACATGGACAAGGCAAAAAATGTATATTCAGTATTTTCAATTACGGGTGCTATATAAACATATAAAATTAAATAGTTTCTCTATTGTAGTTTTCACACAATATTAAAATCTACTCAATATCATTTCCTTTATTTCTCATGAAGCCGGCGCCCGCGAGGCTCAGCGGTTAGATCATCTGCTCTAGAGTGGCTCAGTAAGGAGTCGATACTAACGTCGCGGGTTTGAATCCCAGTGTGGGACATTGAGACCAGTCCTTCGTATGAGAACTAGGCCCCATGTCGCAGCTGCATAGATTTCTTGAACAATGGCTGTTCAGTTATGCATACAATAACATATAAATCTATTTTCTAATACATGTATTTCACTTTTTTAATTTTACTCTGAATGCTTTTTATAACGATGATATTATAAAACAAAAAATAGCTTTCTTTGTTTGTTAGTATGGAAATCAACGTCGCAGCTTTTGTAGAAAAGAAATTATATTACCCCATTAAAGGGATTATGTATTTTTTTCTGCAACAGCTTACACGCTAATAACATTACTAACAAACAAAAGAAAGCATTTTATTGTTTAAATAGAATCCCAGTCGGTTCCCTAAAGACGTACACAGGGGTAGTTATTATTCCTTTGCACAGTGATGAACGTTAGTAGTGAAAGTCATGGGATGGCCCTGAGTGCCAAAATAGGTTTTAATTTGAAGCTCGTCACCAGTACAGTATATGGTGATGCCTTTATCAAAGTAAAAAAAAATTATAAATCAATTGAAAATTTTAAAAGTAGTACAGTAGTTTTGCAAAAAAAAAGCCTATATATACACACTCTGTTCTTCGAAGGTATATATATTTCATGCAAATTGTTTTATCAGACTGACAAGTAGCACACGGCGGTTGTGACCGGTTGACAAGGGAACCTTTACTCATCGTCCATAATACCTTATTTTACCTCTATTTTCAGTGGTCTGTATTTGCTCTGTCTTCCTGCTCTTTACAAAGACTTGAAAATGTTCTTAAAAATGTCCTAACATTTTATTGCTATAATGTTCAGTTGATTATATGATCAAATGTTTATGTCTTTGGATATATTTTCAGATGAATTTTGAAGTAACTTTCCTTCTAAAATGAGTTTGTTGATGATGGTCATTGGTGTAATGCTTATAAATACATTTCCAACCATTTGGGTAAGCATCACTTATCTATTGTGCATAGGGGAAACAATTTTCAACATTTTCTATAATTAAAAGGGATGTTGAATGTGTTTATTTTTTTATACATTTGTTTGTATCAATATAAACATTGATAAATAAATATAAATATTGATAATGAAAACATTTACATAAAATCAGATGATAAAAACTAGGAACTTCGGATAAGTATGCCACATACAAACATAATGTCCTTCAATTATATCGTATCCATTTTCATGTTGTTTTGAATTAATCAGATGGCAGTAAATACAAAATTTTGAAGTAAATACAATCTTTACAACATGACAATACATTGTAAATGTTATATTAACTGCCACACAGAAAATTAAAATTTTCAACATGACACCATTCACTTACCCTAAAATTTAACCTAGATACAAATTCAAATTGTGACCTCATATATCATTTTTCATATATTTTATTTATTTATTGTCTTGTTCGCGACATTGAACCTTGGTTTCACATTCTTTAAACATACCATCGAAGGAAGATGGACAAAGCTGAACAGAAGACACTATCAAACTTCATAAACTCGTCAATTCTCTAGCTACAAATTATTGCATGAGTGGAATTTTAAGGGAGGTGCAAATTTAGCGATTCTTCCTCTTAAAAATTGTAAATGATTTAAGCGAGTAGTAAAAAACTGATTTTTGCTGCCCAAATTGCTTATGGAAACCTTCAATGTTGGGATGAGTTTTAAGGTCCGAGTACATCCTTCCACTGGCAAATGTTGGTGTCCCAATTTGCGTGAAAATTTTTGAAGGGTCATTAAACAAGCAAAACAAACTATTCAATTTAAGCAACCAGAAATTCCTTTATACTCTATTGCATAGGATTTCATAAAACTTTTTAGGTGTACAAACTTACAGGAGAAGAAAACAATCATCTTTTTTAGGCTAATGAATATATTTTTAACGTAACAAAAGTGAAGAAATGCCCAACTAGCCGAGAGGAATATGAGGCTTCATCAGTGAGAATGAAATGTAACAAGACTCAAGGATACCACTGTGTTCCTGATAAGTTCCTTACCTCCTTAATTGAATTCTGCTACATACATGGATACAGACTTCCCTTTGAAAAAGGTAATATCGATTTTATAATATTTAAAGGCATGTTTGAAAAGGCACCGCAAAGTGGATCTTCTCCTCACAAAACAGCATTCGATATCGATCTCAATGCAAATTACGTCACTGCTGTTTCGCATAAAAAAAAACAAATTATCATATTGACAAACACACCCTATCACAGCCTTACCTCACCCTTACACACACACACCCTCTCTCACACACACAAGAGCGTTACTATTTCCCCTCCATCTCCGTTGCAAGGGAATAGAAAAATATTAATTAATGACCTCTCATTAAATTTAAATCTGTTTTCAGTATAGACGTATTGTGACAGCATTCTTAGAGTAATAGAAGTAAGGCTAGATAATTATTCCCAAATGGAGTATGAAGGGTTTCTTACTCAGTAATTTATGGGAAAAAATATTTCAATGTCTAGTTAAATCCGGAATTGTAGAATAAAAGTTCCCTTTATATTTCAATAGAAAAGAATACGAGCAATTTTGAACATATATTAGTATTATTTAGAGAACGAGACGGGTTCTGAAGGGGTGGACGAGTGCATAGCGAAAGTTTCCGCCTTCAAAATTGTATCTACGATACAGACACAAATATAATTTAGAGAACGTTTATAACAGCTGCAGACATAAATTAAAGTTATTTACAAAACCTTATCATATAAAGATGTTCAGAAGTTAATGGGGTCTAGAGAAAAATTTCAATTCTTCATTATTGAAGCCATCTATGAAGTCAGAAAAGGTCAAAATTCCACGGATATCAGGTTTGAACAGAATGTAATGTCATCAAATTCTAATTTAATGCCGACCCCCAAAGTAAGATAATATAATTATAATATGATTATATAAGTAATCCATAAAAAAATCGTCGATTTTCACTTTGCAAGAATGGCTTTGAGATACATAACTTAAAAGTTATCTAATCGCTTGAAATATATATATAGCAATTGTTCAATATTTCATTGATCAACAATCATCAATTTACATGGAATTTAAGGCACTTTTAGTCAAATGGTTTTTATTTGTCTAATTGTTAAAACATCTACATTTTTAATTACATTGTACATATAAAATTCATTTGCTGGATCATCAAAGCTTATTTTATGAAATATCTATATAAGGAGAAAGTAGGGATGAGGCATTTTTAATCATGAAAATATTTCAAAGCTAATGTGTTGACCTTTATGTAAAGTTTACCGATGAGAGTCGGCACAATATCTTTGTTGTCTGTTATATAGAATAGGGTTTCCTCCATAGCCAGCTTAACTTCCTCTAGTTTACCCCTACGAGGGAAAATCTCACACCGAGCCATCCCCCACCCTCTTTTTTTCTCAGAGTAGGATTCCCCCTCGTTTTAGAATAAATATTAATCACAACCACAATATATTTTGAAAAAAAGCAACAACTTTTATTCAATAAATTATTCAATGTTCATTCAATACTTATTCAATTTTATTCAATAAATTGCAAAATAAACGTTTTTGTCTCGTTCATTTAATAAGAATGGCCGATATTTTAAAATGTTTCGTTATCATCCTTCTCCTAGGAAATTGTCTGGAATTGGCGGCTGACGGGATACTCAACCATGTTCCGTGTGATAAGATATTCGAAAGCGGATGTCCAGATTCATTCTATTTCAGCAATGAGTTATACAAATGTACGTAAAATCTTTCAATTACCTTAAATTAGATGATTTACAACTTCTTGCATGCATATATATATAAATATATATGTGACGCGCCAAGCAAAAACCTCCCTTAACGAAGAATTTTGCCATTTTCAGCTTTTTATTGATTCTTGTAGAGTTTTTCTTTCTCTTTCGTTTGATATATAACATGACATATATTTCTGTGTATAAATGTATAAAATATCGCACAACAAAGACGGAATATTTACTTTGACGTTCAGTGTACGCGTGCGTAACTTCATGAATTTTCATAACGTAAAATCGTAAAATAACGCGAAGCTATATAATGATTTTATAATATATAATTTTAAACATTTGATTTGATTCCCTGAAAAATATCAATAATTAAGATTTTTAATCGTAATGATAAAATTAAACATTGTAAACTATATCTTTGAAAAATGAAAAGAGGGGAGGGGGCCCCAAAATGATTGATAAGGGCAAAAGAACAAAATGTCACTCAAATCAAATATCTTCTCTTCCTCTAAAAGCTTTTCCATTTGATGTCTTTTTAATGTAAAAGGATGCAGGCAACAGTAAAAGGAAATAAGCAAAATTTAGATAAAAAATCCTATTGTGGTAGTACAAACTATATAAGCTCCAAAACGAGCTTTGGCTAGCATGTTAACTGTCCTCTACAAAAATTTGAATTTTTCAATTAAAATTTGTAAAATTCAAATTTTTGTAGAGGACATAACACTTAATCTCATTTGGTAGAGCACTGGACTGGCAAGCCAGAGGAGGCCTCAGGTTCAACCCCAATAAAGCAGAGGCACTTTATTGTCTCTTTTACACAATGGAAGTAGTTATCTTAAAAAAGTTCGAGACAGCCCCTACCACCCCTCCCCCGGGCATTAAAAGTCTACACAATACATAGTATATATAAAAAGATTTTTTTTATCATAGTTTACGTTTTAAATACCTGAGTTTTTAAAGAGTGTGAGAGGGGTTTTTTTTTCATCTAAAGGATACCACATTTCTTTTACCACGTTTACTATATGTATTTACATGTTTTAGTTTCACTACGGGAGAAAAGTATGTCTCATCTCTGAAGACGTTTTGGGCTTATTGATAAGATATTCCGCATCCAGGAATAAATTGTATTTGTCTCTTGTAGTATAGAGTTCGATAATTTTCTTCTTTCAATTGGATGTCGTTATGAAATCGGTCTATAATTCACATGAGGAACTTGTAAGTTGTCAAACTTTCCTTTTGTATATCTCAATTAATGCGTGTTCATATAAAAAACAATTAAGATTAGGTGCATCAAATTTTAAAGTATTAAATTAAAGTTTAAACCGTTATTTCTTGTTAATCTTTAAACATTTGATTACTTTTTCCTGGGTCTCGGTTTCTTATTTTATTTTTATGCTTAAATTGTTTAAGAAAAAAAATGTTTAGAATCATTTCGTAACTAAATGAGTTTGCATAATTTTCAGTAAATCAGACTGTAACACCCACCCCCCATCCAATAAAAAATATGTATATTTCTAAAAATATGGTTTGACAAGAAATTCTGCAATTTATATGCATTATGAGGATGATCATAAATTAATTCTGACCGATTATTGTATACTAACCGAATAACAAAGCAAAATAACAGAACATTAATCCCACAAGTAACACATTCCACAACGTCATTTACATTCACTAATAAAGGTCTAACCGAAACTTTACCGTTACCTTCCTAGGAAAGTTCATGCACACATTATGATTTATTTTAATCATATCAAATATTAGTTGCTTTTTAGTATTGTTTTAAACATGCATGTTAAAAATTGCAACAGAAAGTAAGAGAACGGGAAACAGATTCTTCATATTCTACCATTATCGTAAAAGGGGGGGTGTCTCGGTTATGGACATTCACGCTTAATAAATTACATGAACTAATATCAGACAAGTTCTTTTTGACTTTGACAAGAACAATGCACATATATACAATCTTTAATTGTAACGATAAATCCTTTTCCTTGAAACATAACGCGTTTTGATAATTTTGCACAAAACTCCCCTTATACGTATACAATGTACATGTAGGCATATATGCATCGCCGGAAACCCACCGGTGATCTCATCTTTACTTATCACAAGACAGATCACCCGTGGGTTTCCGACGATGGCATGTATGTCCAATGCAACTTTTGCAGGAAAAAATTATTGAAGTTGTTTTAATTTGTTACATGTATAGATTAAATCCCGTGTAATTGGTAGCAAGCTTTCATAAATTGAAATGCATTGTTACAACGCACTTTGAAAAATTACGCACTTTGAAAAAAATTTTCAAAGTGCGTTAAAATTTGGGACCAAGCTAACGCACTTTGAAAAAAAATATTTTTTTTCAAAGTGCGTTAATATCGATCATATAAACGCACTTTGAAAAAAATGTAAAGATTGATTAACATTCCTTCAAATAATCGGTATGATAAATAACAGATCCTGGTTTGATAACTTTTTTTATGATAAAGTCACTGTAGGACCTGAGATATTGACGTTTTAAATATTTTAGGTTTTGATGAAATAAAAGAAAAAATTAAAGGGTCTTGAAAAAAGAGTGACGATTGTTTAAGTTCATTAATTCGTTTCTTCTTTTTTTTTTAATTCTATAGTCTTTGATAAGTAGATGTAAAGGTGTATAGGGGACATTTACAGAGGACAGCTTCAAGCAACTTAGCATTTATCATAATAAAAAGGGGCCAATTTGATTGTTCAAAACTATGAAAAATTTTTCTCTCTCATACGTTTTACTGTACTTAAAAATTTCTAGTTTTCATCTGTTTTAATTAACTCATTTATTATTGAAAGTTTTCAACGTCATGCCAGTTAGGTAAATACATAATTATATGAATGCTTAAAGCCGCTTCATCCGAAACAGGCACATATTATCTTGAACAACAAAAGTATGTCATTACATAGATAATATATAAAAAATAATTATAAGATTGATTTAATAGTTTATTACAACAATCCTTACATGGAAAACATAGACCAAAAACCTTGTTGACAAACAGCAGTTCCTGTCGGGAAGTTAAGATCACCTTTGAAAAAAATACTTTTATCGGTTATATCTAATTATGAAGAGAATTCAAAACCGAGTATTTTTTTTCCATTAGTAGAATCCTAAGTCATGATATATCTTTTTTTAAAAATTAAGAAATTATCTGAATATAATCCATAGTAATTTTTATATTAAATGAAAATTTACAGAATAAAGGAAAATCAGATATTTTTAAAGATTTTTTAAAAAGTTAGGTTAGTAACGAGGGCTACCCGTGTACACTTTGTTGTGGAAAAAATGCTTGGGTTTGTTCTTCATGAGTTATACATGTAAGCGATAAATTCAATTTTTCGAAGGTGATTTCAAGCAATGTAAACAAAGGATTATTTTTGTGTGACCTAACAAAAATTATTTTTTTTTTTAACTTTTGAATTTTAATATCTTTAAAAAGAAAAAGACTTTGGGGATGTAATTTGACAAAAGTTGAAATAATTTATGGACAATTATTTTTCAAGAAGAAAAACGAATATATTTTTTAGCGATTAGAATCGGACCAAGCGGCTTTAAATTTTTCACCGGAAATGTCGATAAACATATGTCAATCTGTTTTATTCTCAATCATAAAATATCGTAGAAAGTGGGAAAGTCACTGTACAATGTATGCGAGCATCCGTACTGTGTATATTCACGACAAAATTTAAAAGTACCCAAAGAGATAGAGCAGACACAGGAGAATAGGCACGAATTTTTCCTACTTTTTTTGCTTATGTACAACATGAGAAAGTGTTAAACAATAACGAATTAAAAATAAATTGAGAAGCTCAAAAGCTCTTTCCTCAAAATATTCATTTTAAATCAACAGCTTAAACTAATTCCGGAAAAAGTGGCCAAGTCAGATACTCTGCGTCGTATCTATAGAGAAATACTTTTTTAAACTAAACTTAACTTCATGTATTTATCAATTTCCTTGGCAAGCAATTAAAGATTATGTACAGTTTTTATTACTTGCACAGAAAAGTGCATCAAAGACGATGTATTTTTCTATAACTTACATCATCTACGGAAGTGAAAAAGATGTAATATTATATACATCTTTAATTTAATTATGGTTATAACGTGGTATTTGATTGGATAAAGAAATTACTTTTTATTGCATAAAAAATTGGGTTACCTATGTCACAATCACTATCATAAAAAAGACATTGATCTGCCTGACGTAACATTTCAATAAAATCTTTTTAAAACCTCGAAATTATTCATTCCGGAACTTTCTTATCCAATCAACAACTATTTTTTTTTATTTCAGAAACGCCTTCATTTTCCGACAAAAAAAAACGACCTATCTAGCGATGCAATTATTTTTAAGTGAATAGAAAGACGGCAAACAAACTCCATTTTAAAAACGGCCTTACGAGAATTGCTTAACCATCACTGGACATGTTTAAAAATATACTCTTAATAATTGTGAAAAGGATATGTCACACAGATACTTGACGGAGAAAAACTTCTTAAGAATAAACTACATCAAATCTTTCTCAGCATACAAATAAAACAGTTCATCCCTTTGTTCTGCAGGGGAGAGTTTTTTCTCCAGGAAGTGTTTTTACGTCGCTTTTACCTTGTTGACTTTAGACGCGTCTTTTGACGTTACGTCATAATAGACGTAAGGGAGGTTTTTGCTTGGCGCGTCATATATATATA
>PRKT01000271.1:211682-230139 GCA_003671525.1 Saccostrea glomerata | reverse complement strand
ATCCATTGTAACTAATGTTTCACTAGGAAGAATTTTGTCCGGTAGATGTCTCAAAAAATCTAAGTCATCTCTAACATAACTTTTCACTTCTGCGCATAAAGGTTTTAAGAGGATATCAAGGAGTTGACTTAGGTGTTGTGTTGGAGATATAGGTCCTCCCACTATAGGTCTGAATGTAAGATCCTCTGGTTTGAGACATGTAATGTAATCGGATTTCTGTGCATCTATTGCTTCAATGCTTTTTGACTTGTGAACTTTAGGAAGGCCATAGAAAACACTTTCTATGAAATCAAAGTCTGTCAAAAATTCCGTTTCTTTCTTTGTCAGGGACGAAGTAGATTTGTGTTTTTTTAGTAGATGTTTCACTTTCTGGATTATCTTCTTACCTTGCTTTTCCGGAATTTCATTATAAAATTCTCTGTTGGAAAGCATTTCCATGACTTTACTTTTGTAATAAACGGCATCCATAATCACCACAGCTCCTCCCTTGTCTGCTTCTTTGATTACAATAGAAAGGTCATTTGATAAAGATTTTATGGCATTTTCTTCATCGTTACTTAAATTCCTTTTCTTATTTCTTTCCATATTATCACCCAGAGGAATATTTTCTAAAGTATGACAGACGGTATCTAAAACGGTGTTTCTTCCTTTTTTAGGGTTAAAATCAGATTTATTTCGTACAAGATCTGAATTTTCATCTTCTTCTTCTTCTTTATCCTCACAATAAAAATATTCTGCCAGTCTTAGTCTCCGTGTATAGTTCTTGACATCCTTTGACAATTCCTGATTTTTAGATTGAGAAGGCGTTGGTGTAAATTTCAATCCTTTGGAGAGTAATTTAATCTCTGTTTGATTTAAATTTCTACTGGAAAGGTTTATAATTTTGGGGTCTATTTTACCCGTGTGTTGAAATGGTTTGTGTACCTGAAGCGTTCGCCTTGGCTCTGTTTGCCTCCGCCTAAAAAATAATGGGATGACCTTTTACCAATGTACGTTGTTCCTTTAAATCTGTATACATTATTTTGCGGATGCGCATTTCTTTGTTCTTTGAACATTATGTTTTTTAAAGACGGATTATTATACGAAGTTTTTATTTTCCGTGAATATCCGTTATTACTTAGACTCGTTATTTTGTTGAGTTCCTTGTCGGTTTTTCAGGTACCTAGGGTTTCGTGAATTGTTGCTAACCAATGCACTTCCTTCGTCTGTATTCCTTGTAGCTTCTGCATAACTAGGTCTTGTTGTTGTTGGGAAATTTGCAGTATTACCAGGGGCCCTTGTTGTTTCCTTATATATATACGACTTGCCTAGATAGCCGAGCGGTCTAGCGCGCTGTTCCTGCACTGCTAGGAGACAGATTCCGAAGGTCGAGAGTTCAACCCCGGGCTGGGGCGGAAGTGGGTATCCATGTAAAAGTGAATTTCTTTGTGCTTTCTATATTAATATTTCTTCACTTAAGGCAGTTTTGTTAGTTTAAGAGTTGTTGTAAAATGTGCTTTATATATATATATATATATATATATATATATATATATATATATATATATATATATATATATAAATAGATAGATAGATAGATAGATAGATAGGTAGATAGATAGATAGATAGATAGATAGATAGATAGATAGATAGGGAAAATGTTGTAGAAGTCCATGGTATAGGTTAAGTTATAAATCAAAATTAAATCCAAGATAAACAAACAAGTTTACGTTTAATTTTTTACACTAAGCTCTTTCGCCGTTACGGCTCTTCAGAGTGTAACAATGATAATCAAACAAAAATTAAACGTAAACTTGTTTGTTTATCTTGGATTTAATTTTGATTTATATATATATATATATATAAAGCACTAAAAAAAACCAACAACACTGTATATCCTAAATGACGGATCTACCAAGTAGATACAAGGTCACGGATGGAAATTTATATAAAGCACTAAAAATGACCAACGACACGAACAATAAAAATTGTCAAATTTTCGGGACGCCCTGTCCCTTCCTCAGGACAAAGGAAAAAGTTAAAAAGTCATGAGAACAAAGGAAAAAGAGAAACAAAAAACAACTAGCACTACTACTTAACTACTAAACACTATATATTTACATACTTAGTTACATGATTTGGAAATTTTTAAGAACACTATTAAAAAAAGAATCTGGACCGCTATGAAATGCGTCCGGTCTATCGGGTATACTCGGGTGAAGTCATCACCCGAGTATCACCCGAGTATACCCGATAGACCGGACGCATTTCACGGTCATTGAGAATAGAAGTGAGATACAATTATTTGGATATTAGTTTTTAGAGGATCGTTACCAATATATATAGGCTTGATTCAATACGTAATGCTTTCATAAAAATTAATCTCATGGACATTGTTACATAACAAAAAATGTGGTGTATATTTAAGAAATAAAGTCTGCATTTTCGTGAATGTTGCAGGATAACCTCCTCGGTCTCGATAGAGAAACGAAATAGGTCACCATGTCTCGATTAAGCTATTCCATTAACACCAGAGGGAAAATTTATTTGCTTACCTGTGTATGGAATGCAGACAATTTGAGCTTTCTTTGCATTAAAAATAGCCTTTTTTTAATTTCAAATTTGTTCGTTATATGTATTGATTAATTTTAATGAATATACAATAACACAATCATGTTCCTGTTTAACTTCTTTATTGGTGTTTAAATGTGTAGGGAGGTCCGTGAAATAACCCCGCTTGGCTATAAAAACCGACATTGATGCAATTTACATTGTTCAGACTGCAAAAGACGACACATCGATGTGGTCTAAACAAGTATTTCATTTTAGAGTCAAATATTTATTTCAACTGTACAGGTTTGATACGTGTTTCTTATCTGATAATTTTTTGATGACGTTCGTGATTTATTGGAGAATAATGTCCGCGGGATTTCTTTGAAGTCTACAATAATCGTGGTCGAATTGAATATCATATTAATGAATTATATAAAAAAAGATTAAGATAACAAATATTAAATATCAACATAAACATTATCAATACAAATCAGTTAAAAGAATCAAAAATACGAAGCACCGGGAAAGAGGTCGGATCAGGTGCCTAGGAGGAGTAAGCATTCCCTGTTGACAGGCCACACCCGCCGTGTGCTCTATGTATTGATTAGGTAGAAGATATAGGTACATGTACTTTGTCACGTTTAGAATTCAAATAAAGTACACAACTATACTGCGATTGTCAAGTATTGTTAATTTATCATAAGAAGTTTAAGTGCAAGTAAGAATACAAAGATAATTCAATGGCTTTCCCATTCCGTTTATTGATTGATAAACATTCACGTACTGTTTTGTAGGTATCAATTATAACTTAAATACATCATATATTTCTCATATGGATGTGTTATAGTTTACCAAATGCTCCATTGCATCTTTGTTTATTGCATTTTCTATGATTGATAAACAGAGCTACAAAGTTATACACCATAAAGACAAATTATATCTATTTATTAAAATATTAAATGATCATTTTAGGGTGACTGAAAATAGAAATTTCTGTGAAATTCCTTTAAAACGCCGCTATCCCAACAGTTTTGGTCTGATTTCAGTATAGCTTAGCACACAAATAGACTACATTATAATACATTATTTAGTGCAACTTAGCACACAAGTAGACTACACTAAGATACAAAAATTAGTATCTGTTTATCTGTTTTTGATTTCCGTGAACGTTGTTGCCATGGTTACAAAAAAATAGAAATTTCTGTAAAATTCCTTTAAAACGCTACTTATCCGCTTTGGTCTAATTTCAATATAACTTGACACAAAAATAGACTTCATTAAGATTCATAAATAAGTGCATCGGTTTTTGATTTTGAAGAAGAGATTGTCACGGTTACTAAAAATAGACCTCTCTGTAAAATTCTTTTGAATCGCTACAGCTTTGGTCTGATTTCAATATAATTTTGCTAACAAGTAGACTACACAAAGATAAATAGATCAGTGCAACGGTTTTTTGATATCGATGAAGGGTGTTTATTTTGTTAAAAAACACTCTGATTGTACACACAAGTACTCTGAAGTTGACATCAAATAGATGATTGAATTTCTGATGGACAATATCTATATGGGTTTTGAGGAAAGGTGTTCCAACAATCTATTGGAATTCCCATGGGTACAAATTGCGCTCCGTTATTAGCAGACCTATTTCTATATTCATATAAAGTAGAATTTCTGCAAAATCTTGTGCGTGAAAAGAAGAAAAGACTTGCTGTGGTCTTCAACTCGATATTTTGATTATCGACGACATATTGTCAACTAATAATAGTAATTTCCATTCCTACGTTGACACGATATACCCTGGTGAGCTTGAGATAAAAGATACCAAAGAGTTTGACACTTCTGTTTCATACTTGGATATTTTACTTGAGAAAGACGTTAATGGTAATCTAACAACCAAGCAATATGATAAACTTGATGACTTTAACTTTTCTATCATCAACTTCCCTAACTTATGCAGCAATATACCTCATCGATCATCCCCTGCATACGGAGTATATATATCTCAGTTGATTCGTTACGCAAGAGCATGCTCTACGTATGAAAAATTTCTAAAACGAGGTAAATTATTGACAAGTAAGTTAATGAAACAAGAATATCAGCACTCTCGTTTAAAGTCATCATTTCTTAAGTTCTATGGTCGATACAATGACCTTGTCCAGATTACAATTTATCATAGTCAAATGCTGACTGACGTTTTTCATACCAATTGTTAGTCAAATATTTTTACACTGAATTGACGACGGATTTTTCCGTTATTTCCTGATCATGATAAGGAGCACACGGCGGGTGTGACCGGTCAGCAAGGAGATGCTCACTCCTCCATGGCACCTGGTCCCACCTCTGATGTTTCGGAGGTCGGTGTTTGCTCTGCTCCTATTTTGTATTGCTTTATGGACTTTGAGATTGAATATTGTTCGTTATCTCCACAGCCTTCTTTCAAATGTTACTCCTAATACAGTTTGGTTTGATTCAAATATAACTTTACACACAAGTTAACTCTACTTAGGTACATTATCTGGTACGTTGTTTTTTATGAAGGATGTTGCAATGGTTACTGAAAATAGACATTTCTGTGAAATACTTTCAAACGTTACTCCTCCTACAGTTTTGGTTTGATTTCAATATAAATTGGAACACATGTAGACTACAATAAGAAATATTTATCTCTATTTATTGCTGCCTGTTTCAAATCCGATTGCTACCTATCTTTCGTTGTACATACAGACCAGTAGAGCTACAGTATCATCAATGACTTCTGGTTTTTTTTAATTCCATCTTAATTATAAATAAATAACAAACTGTTTTCAGAAATCAGCAGCATTATTCATAGATTTATAATCAGATAGGTATTTGAAAAATGTTTGCCGGATAAAATATAGGATTTTACAAAACTTTGTTAAAATTTTAGAAATTTTAATAGAATTTCATAGAAAGCAAAACAGAATCGCATATTTAAAAAAAAAAACTCAAGATAACTTACGATCTTTATATTTCAAGGATTCATTATATTTGTCATTTCTATTCAAAATCAGTCAAAAAATTATAATATCAACCTACGCATCAATATTTGGGTTTTTTTCTTTTAAGATTATTTTGTTGTGTTATTTATTTCTTTAATAATCTCATATTTTTACAATTATTTTTGCATTATTTAAAGTTTCTGCAATACTCTCGACTATAACTATTTGTTTTATTTTTTACAGACCCTAATTGTTTAAATATAAATTCAACACTGAGATGTTTTAATGCTGACAAAGCATGTCTTGAATCAAGGTAAGAAACTTACAATGGCAAATAGGGTAGCATCTCTATTGCTTGTTTAGATAAGATACAAATCGGGTGCAGAGCAAGCCGGGATCTCTTAAACATCAGTGGTAGGGTTTGTTTCATTAAAGAGAAAGAATCCCCTGTCGATTGGTCGCAAACACCATGTGCTTTTTGCCTTGATCAAAACTGAAAAATCTGCAAAATATCAATGAATAAATTATGACTGAACAGTCTAAAAAAAATCAGTCGGCATTTGACTTCATGATATTCTGTTTTTATTGAAAAGATCATTGTATCGACCATAGATTTTGCGAAATGATGACTATAGAGAAAAAATGTTGTCATTTGCTCACCTGGTTTTAGAAATTGTTTGTATATTGAACCTATGAAAGACATATATTCCATAAGCAGGTGATAAGGGTATATTTCTACTTAAGTATAGGAAGTTGACGATAGAAAAAAATTGTTGTTAGGTTACCACTGACGCCTTTTTATGTAAAATCAAGTCGACAAATGAATGTAAGTAACAACTGTCAAGTGAAAACAAGCGTCGGCAATATATCTATTTATCTAGATAAAGGTCACAGCAAGTATTTTTTCCTCGTGTATTTTGAATGGATTTTCATTGATATGTTACTGGTCAATTAAAAATTATTTTGTTTACAAACATTCTGCTTGTAATCACAAGTACTCTGAAATTGATATTAAAAAGATCTTTCAGTTTCTGATTGACAATATGTGGGAGGGTTTTTTTTTCAGAGAAAAAATGACAAGCCCATTGGTACCACTAGCGTCACATCATTAACAGACTTATTTTTGTATTTATATGAAGCAGAATTTGTTCAAAATCATACGTGATTAGAAGAAGACACGCGATGTTGCCTTCAACTCGACAGTTAATTTATACCGATATATCAACGACGCACTGTCGATTAACAATCGTTAATTCTATTCTTATGTCGATATGATATATATTCCGGTGAGCTTGAAACAAAAGGGAACACGGAGACGACACAACTGTTTCATATTTAGAAAAAGACTTCCATAATAATCTAATAACCAATCTTTATGATACTTTAACTTTTTAATCTTCAATTTCCCTTTAAACAAATTTTGTGAATTAATTCCTTTATATTTTTATGATTGTTTTTTTTTCTTACAGATTATCACCAACTACAACGGAAAACCTTACCACTCGAAAAACAAATATTGAAGAAGAAGTCATTCAAAGAGATTATGCGGAACCAAAGGTTTTTATAATTCCCGTGGTCACTGGTGTATTGATTATTATCATAGGCATCGTTATTTTATTTCTTTTATATCGATACCGACGACAGAGGCGTTTTGAAGATTCAGGTAAATTTTCTTTTAGACATTCAACCCAAAAAACTGAAATCATTCCAATTTAATTTATTATCCAATTTTCTTATACCTTTATAAACAATGCAAAAATATTCTCTGAATTTTCCTAGTGTGTTCAGAAAATGAAGAATGTATAAGAGTCCAATGATAAAATGAGGTCATCATAATTAATTTATCAGTACTATTTATTCCTGTTAAGTTATAAGGAACCTTATTTTTTTTATTTCCTAGTATATTTCAGTGTGAAGAGTCAGATGGGTATAAATGTTAACGAAACTGAAGAGCAGGACTTAAAAACAGGAACGGAAGAAATGACACGTTCCTCAACAACAGGTAGATGCATGTCATTTTGATTGATTGATTGATTGATTGATTGAATGTATGTTATTTAACGTCATTCTCAAAAATGTTTCACTTATATGGATACAGTACCACATGCCGGTGGAGAGCTGCAAACTTTATCCTATGCTCGGCACTTAGGGCCATTGAGCAGAGAGGGATCTTTTTCGTGCCATCACCTAATCTGCTATACAGGACCGCGGTTTATACGGTCTAATCGGAACGGTCTCCACGTCCCACAGTGGGATTCGAACTCGCGATCAACTCTACTTCGCGACTCTAGAGCAGACGCTCTAACCTCTGCGCCACGCGGGCGACTGTATGTCATTTTGAAAGGGGGAAATTCCACTATTGGGTATTATTTGTTTTTATAAGTAAATTTAAGTTTTTACATGTTGGTTGGTGCCTGTTTCATCGATTCTCCTATCTTAATACAGTAAAACACGTTTAGTACGAACACGGATATAGCGAATTCACGGATATCACGAAGTGTTTCTGGGTCCCCGGCAAAATTCTTAACACATCTTTGCAAAAATTTTACGGTTATAACGAATTCTGATATAACGAATTTATGGATATACCGAACTGATTTTGAGTGCCGTTGAGGTTAAATATAATGAATTTTACATCTTTTATAACGAACTTTCAAAGATTCCAAAATTTGAATCATTGAACTGACTTTATTTTCTCTCAGCATTTGTATTTAAAATTCAATTCATAATAAAACCTTACTTATCGAAGGTATGTTTTGTAATATTTGCTTCCCTAACATACTTGATAGTAACAATTGAAGGAAAACATGGATATTGCGAATTCGCTATATATGGTTATACGAATTCGTTATACGGATATAACGAATTACGGATATAGCGAATTAAATTAACAGGTCCCCAGGACTTCGCTATAACCGTGTTTTACTGTATGTATAATAGCAAAAACAAAAAACAATCTGTCATAATGCTGTTTTTACGGCCTTGTTGTCGACTATTTTTTTAATTTAAGCGAAAATATTGCGGAGACATTCTGAATTTTACATTCTATATTTTGATGAAAAACCAATTTTATTATAGCTATGACTGAAGACAAAGAATCGGGGATAATGAGCGATAAAATCAGAGATAAGATCGAAGATAAACTATACGAAGACATTGAGGCAGCTGCTAGCAAAAATGAAAAAATGGAAAACAAGTTACTTGAAGATTTCCACATGGCTTGTCGAACTGGGAAAAATTTTCGAATTTTATTTGAAAATATAAAACAAAAGAAGCAACTTAATTTAATTGACAAAGATGGTTGGAATGCACTGCACCACGCAGCAAGTGGAAGCACACTTAAAAATTTTAAAGATCTTTTATTTACAAGATTTAATGAATCGCCAGAGAGTGATTTTGTGTTAGATTTTCGAGCAATCACTGATGAGGGAAGTACAATTCTTCACATTGCAGCTGAAAGGGGGAGTATAGAAATTTGTGAGTACATACTAGAAGACAAACAATTAAAAACAATAGCAGAATCAAAAGATCGAAATGGCATGAACGCAGCCCATTGTGCAGCAATGGCAGGACAAAAAGGAATAATAAAATTGTTATTGAATTTGGGATACCATACGCTAGTAACCGAAAAAACTAAATATGGAGAAAATATTGTTTTATTTGCATGTATTGGTAAAAGCTTAGAGATGTGTGAATTCATAGCTAAAGAAGAGAAAATAAAGTATTTATTACATGCAAAGAATAATGAGGGATGGAATGCAGTTCAATACGCAACAAAGGCTGGTAACGTCGATGTACTTAAATTTTTAATTGACAAGCAAAAGGTAAATGGAATGAATACATCTGAAACTAAGAAAAACTGTCTGCATACTGCATGTGAAAAGGGGCACACAGATGCATGTGAATATATTTTGACCAAACTTCCTGAAATAAAGAATTTAACTGATCAAAAGAATTTTCATGCTGGGCATTTTGCAGCAAAGAGTGGCAAAACAGATATTTTGGATTTGTTGATATATAATGGCGTGAAAGTCGATGGGTCTAGTAATTCTGGAATAAATATTCTCCATATAGCCTGTCGATACGCAAGGTTAAAAATGTCAAAACATATTGCAGATAAATATCCTGATCTAATTGAAGGTGTAACAGAAAAGGGATGGAACGTAGCCTTATTTATTGGAGAAAGGGGTGGTGCAGAAGACGAAAGAATAAACATTCTAAAAAGCATATCCGAAATAGCAAAGATAAAGAAACGTAAATTTGATATGTATCATGTATCAAGATCTGGAAAGACAATTTTATTCAACGCTTGTTCTAACAGATCAACAGAGCTTGTACAATATTTGGTCAGTAACTACCCGGATTTAAAAAATATACAGAAGTGTATGGACTTAACAGAAGCTGCCGGTGAATCATCGCAGATAATAAAGCTATTGGCACAAACAAAATAAAAATACTGGTTTTATTTAAAAATCATATTATTTCCTGGTAAAAGTATTGTGTGTTTAAGTGTGAATTTGTGTGCGTGTGTCTGTTTTGTGGCAGATTGGAGAAGTTGGGTTTGTATTTGTTTTTAGCAATAGTTTGAGAATGTTTTGTAATTGTAAAAATTGCACACACAAAAATAAATAAATTAAAATAAATTAATAAATAAATGAAAAATAGCCGGAAGTGGAAATTGTTTAATTATTAACAACTGGTGTTATATACTAGTTTATTACTTTCTATCATTTTTTTGTGTTAACTTCGCAAACGATTTGTTCTTTTTTTCTTTTTTTTTTTTTGAAAATTTAAAATATTCTTCGTTTCGTCAAGGACAAATAGCACTTCAAAAAAGTTTAAGTGTCAAAATGGTCAGCTTCTGATATGTTATCAGTCAAATTCATTTGTTTCATTTCACTTTCAGTGTTATCTAGCAATGCATATATAATTATTTTAAGATGATACACAATTGTTCAATTTACCTCCATTATACATTGAATACCTTAATTCTCTTGTTCCAAAAACCTCTTGTGTACTTTGCATTGACGAAAAGAGGATATATTTTGCCATGTAAGAAAAAAGTTTTTTGTCTTTTATTATCATTTTGGATCACTGTGATGATTAAGATCTTAATACAATCTATTTGAATTATGTTGCTGGTACAATCGACTAGCAAGAAATCTTGATTATGTGCGTTCTGCTACCATCGATATTTTAAAGTTTGAGGCAGATTCACATGTTCAGTATTTGTTGAACATTCAGATTTTAACGAGGATTTTTTTATACTTAAAAAGTTTCATAAATAGTTATAGTTAAATAAATATCTCTGTGACAAAAAAGACAAAATGAATCATGGTTTTTGTTTATAAGTCTCTTACTTGCAATCGAATTTAAGATACTAGTTAACAAAACTTATATTCATAGTTCCCAATTTTTTTATTAACACTTCCATGAATACGATTTGTCAAATAATGAATAAGCATGCATGCAATCTCCATTGAGCTAATTCACTATCAATAAATTCCTAGGTCCTGATATCAAATCAGTGTCAGTATTCTTCTGCAAAACATACGAATTAACTTGTAAAAAAATCTTATGTTTTGATGTTTTACTGCTTAAAGACGACTAACAACTAAAATGACAAACAATATGACACCAGCTCTTCAATCGTCAACTTTCATTATTTATGTCGTAATATTCCACTATCATCTCCTTCTGTTGTTTGTGCCTCCCTATAATATTTATTCCCTTTTCAAGCTTACTCTTACTATGATCATTTTTAAAGCGAGGCAAGCCACTCACTGATAAGTTGATTGTACAGGAATTTCAACAATATCGTTTAAAAGTTAGCGTTTTGTAAATTCTATGGTCGTTATAATGACCTTGTTAAAAAATATACCATATTAATTAACCCACCATTGAATCGTAATTTGGCTGCCCCTTTTTCCATACTAAATGTTAAGTGCTAGATTTGATTAGGAAATGTATGTTTTATCAATGCACTTGATCCCACCTCTGGAATTTCCAGGATTTCATTTTATCCTCCCTTTACATATTTATATTTGTCTTATATATAGATTTTTTAAAGATCGATCACTGTTCCGTATCCTCACTTTTAACATTGTATGATTCTTATGATGTCCAAGAGATGTCTTGAACTGAAAAGTACATGTATTTAAACTCCTTCATGTCTTATTATAGTGATTAAAGAATATTTTTTAAAACAGAAAGAAAATCTGTTCACTCTTTTACTTTTTGTTTTCGATTTTCCGTAAACTTGGCTTGTATATTAAAGTCATTGTAAGTTGCATATGATATATAAATAAGGATTTCTCTCTGTTGTAGTTTTCACACAATAAAACCCCAGTCGGTTCCCTTAATAGTATCATTTTAAATGGCCTTATGTGCCTTTATCTTTCATGCAAAAAAAATGAATAATTATTCTAAAATCACAAAAGTAATCAATGATAGTATTTTTTTTTATCTACATGTAAAAGCATTGAGATCTTGACCTGACCTTGCTTGTATATGAAAGATAAGAGCCTGACGTGAAAAAGAAGACCTTGTCAGAATGGATTAAATGTTTCAGATGCATGTTAAAATCGTGCATTAAAAGATATGGAGCAATATATAAATATCATCTATCCTTCTGTTTTTAAAGCTTTATGCTAAACGTGATGACTAACTTTTCAATCTTCAACTTCCCTTACTTATGCTGCGATATACCTTCTAGGTGTAAAAACTTATTTAAAAAAATACGAAATAAGGTAAAATATATAATTTTTATTTGTATAGGCGTAGGAATATCAATGGTGGCGGTATCTGCTCTGACGTCACTATATTACAACATGATCCTGGCCTGGTCCTACTATTATTTCTTTGCTTCCTTCACCAGTGCCCTGCCATGGATAGAATGTGAAAACGACTGGAACACCAGATGTTAATTATTGACAAACAAGTTGATAAAACAAGAAAATCAGCAGTGCCGTTTATAGTTATCATTTTGTAAGTTCTATTGTCGTTACAATGCCCTTGCCAGCAAATACAACTTATCACTGAGTCAAATGCTGACTGACGTTTTTCAAACTAGTTGTTATGCCATTATTTACATACTGAAGTGTCGACGGATTTCATTCTTTTACTTTCTATAAAAATCTTAAATAATGGATGAAAGTCTTTTGGCCCCTTAAAGCCCCTTATTTGAGGGGTCAGACCTTTTCTTCCTATCCAATGATAAGGTTTTTTATTTTATAAATTTTCAAATGAATACATGTATTGGATTTAAACGATATGTGAAAAAGATAGAGAAAAGGACGTTGGTGTCCATGCAAAGGAATTTAATTCAAGTTTCTCACTATTTGCATGTATGTTGCATATGCTTCCATTTCACTTTACGCAAAAATTGCGAGCAAGTTATTCAAAGAAAATGCTTATTCCAGTGTTAAATATGCCTAGGATAAAGCAACATTAAAATGAAACATGTGCTTCAAGTTTGAGGAATTTTTAAAAAGTTCAACAATATCAATAGAATCTAAGAAATAAAAAACAATAATTGTGCTCAAAATCCAATCTAACAATTTTATTGTGTGCAGAGCAAATACCGACCTCTAGATCTACAGCAAGAATTTGAATCATGTGCCAAAGAGAAGTGGAGTACACATCTGCCGTTAAAAAGTTAAAGTCATCACGTTTATCATATTGCTTGGTTGTTAGATTACCATTAAGGTTTTTTTCAAGTAAAATATCCAAGTATGAAACAGACGTATCAGATTCTGTGATATCTTTTATCTCAAGCTCTCCAGGATATATCATATCGGCGTAGGAATGGAAATTACCATTGTTAATTTAATTGACAATACGTCGTCGATATATCTAAATGTCGAGTTAAAGGCCACAGCAAGTGTTTTCTTCTTTTCATGCATAAAATATTGCACAAATTCTGCTTCGTATGAATATAAAAATAGGTCTGCTAATAACGGAGCGCAATTTGGTACCCATGGAAATTCAAATAGATTGTTGAAATACACTGTCTCCAAAAACCACATAGATATTGTCACTCAAAAACTCAAGCATCTCTTTTGATGTCAACTTCAGAGTACTTTTGGGTGCAATCAGAATGTGTTTTAACAAAATAATTTTGCAAAGGACCAATGACCAGGTAAGTAAATTTACGAGTTCCATTTTTATTGAAAAAAACAGCTGTCAATGATATCACAAAGCCTGGACTTTAATTTATCGTAGGGAATGGTTGAATTGGTTGTGATTGATTGATTGTATACTGTTTAACGTCCCTCTCCAGATTATTTCACTGATATGGAGACGTCACCATTGCCGGTGAAGGGCTGCAAATTTAGGCCTATGCTCGGCACTTACGGCCTTTGAGCAGGGAGGGATCTTTATCGTGCCACACCTGCTGTGACACGGGGAAACGGTTTATACGGTCTCATCCGAAGGACCGCCTCATTTAGTCGCCTTTTTCGACAACCAAGGGGGTGCTGAGGACCTATTCTAACCCGGATCCCCACGGGGCTAAATTGGTTGGGTATAACGTTGAAAAGTCGTAAGTTTTTAAGCTGTTGATCTTGATAAAATCTTGTGATTTCAAATTGTCCAAAAGTTCTTTGGAATTTTTGAGAATCCACATCTGATTAACACCACTTTTTGAATATATTGTTGCACAGTACTCTTGAAGTTTTTCTTTCACTACTATAGGTTGGGTATAACGTTGAAAAGTCGTAAGTTTTTAAGCTGTTGATCTTGATAAAATCTTGTGATTTCAAATTGTCCAAAAGTTCTTTGGAATTTTTGAGAATCCACATCTGATTAACACCACTTTTTGAATATATTGTTGCACAGTGCTCTTGAAGTTTTTCCTTCACTACTATCAATATCTTAGTGAGGAGTAAAGAAAGAGGCTTGGTTGTAGATTTACTGGAACCCGCAATGTATCTTTCTTTGTAAGGAATTTTATGAAGTTTCCGAATCCAATATATATAGAGCAGTTCAAATTCATTTTGGCTCTGTGGAATATTAAAAGTATTTAAAACTGGCATATGATTTTGAAGAATTTCTTCCTTAGAAAGGGAAGTATGAGTATAAGTAGGATCACCACCTATTGAATTAAAGTTCTACAATACAATTCATATAATGAGCCTTACAAATGAACACAGTGTTGTTACCTGCTTTATCGGCAGGGACCAGTACGTACTGATCATATGTAATCTATCTAATTCTTTTTTCACTTCTGGATTATTGAACACAGAAGGATAGATGGTTTTCATATTGCCCTTCAATCTTTTAATACGCGACTTTAACATGGATCTCATACATACAATCCATTCTGACTTGGTATCAACGTCTTCTTTTTCCCATCTGGTCCATCGTCTGGTGTAATTTTCAACAGAATTCATATTTATAAAATTCCGACGCCTGTTGAATGATCGTGGTTCCCTATATTTAGGACCTTTTAAAATAAGTGATCTAAGGTCCTCATTATTAACTATATTTATGTAGCCTGTAATAACGTTTCCAGCAGGACTATAGTTATAGGGGGGGGGGGGGAATGAACACGATGGAGTATGTTTCAGATACTCGGTATCAAGGACATGTAAAGTTTTTTTGTAATTGAAAAGTTTGGAAGTAATGGTCGATATATATTTGTATGAAATACAAAGTGTAGTCTTTAACTTGAAATATGGTGGAATACAAGACTGGACCCTTTTGTGATTAAGAATATTACTTATATTAACCACGTCAATTCCTTTATTGGCATATTGAAGTTTAAGGAAAAGACAGATTGTTTTAGTTGCATTTTCTCCCGTAAAAAGTGCGGGTTTAAAAACCCTATGATTTGCAATATCGATAATCACAGATCCGAGCCTATATTCTGGTGTCAAGGAATCAAAAAATTGGACTTCCTTGGCCTTCTCAAGAAGACTACTATATTTAAAAGTTTCAAAGGGACAGAGTAAAGTTCGTTGCAAATATGATGTAGACCTAACAGTTGATTTACATAAGGTAGTAATGAATCAAAAGAGAAGTCACAAAAATAAACAAGTTCACACAGATTACATTTAGTGTTGGCAACGAGTACTGCCTAGGTCACATTTCCCGGCCTGTGGCCTTAGACCGGTGGTAATCGCTGGTAATCCGTGGTGTGAGCGATGCTCCAACATCGGTCCACATCGGTCTAGTAGTCCTTAAAGTATCAGTCACATTATCCAGCGATGGGTATACGATGGGCAACCAATGCGTTTTATGAAAAAAATGGCGTGGTTGCCGGTCGGACTCACAAAGGCCCAGCGATGCATTGCTAATCAAAAAAACGATGTTCCAGGATAATTGGCCGATGTATATTACATCGCTCATACATTGGTGAACATCGTTCGTACATCGGTCGACTAAGGGCCAATGTTTGGTCGAAAATCGACCGATGATCGGCAGTTATCTATTGAACACCATTCAACCCCCCCCCCCCCGATGACCTCTTATTCAACGGATATTGGACGATGCTAGGCCATACATCGGCCGATCCTTGAAAGATGTGTTAAGGATGGGTTACCGATGAGGAGCGATATGAGGCATCGTTGGAGACATCGCTGAATTTTAACTTCGAATTATTTCCTACCGATGACTCCACCGATTCGCAAAATGGCCTCAGTCACCGTCCGATCACTAGTCGTGCCCGGCCGGCAATCATGCCATTTTCATAAAAAAACGCATCGGTTTCTCATCGTATACCCCATCGCTGGATAATGTGACTGATACTTACCCGGTTAACCGGTTATGCCTAGGTCACATTTCCCGGCCGGTAGCCGTAGACCGGTGGTAATCGGTAGTAATCCGTGGCGTTAACGATGCCCCAACATCGGTCCACATCGGCCTAGTTGTCCTAAAAGTATCAGTCACATTATCCAGCGTTGTGCATACGATGGGCAACCAATGCGTTTTATGAGAAAAATGGCGTGGTTACAAAGGCCCAGCGATGCATTGCTAATCATAAAACGATGTTCCAGGATAATCGGCTGATATATATTACATCGCTCATACATTGGTGAACATCGTTCGTACATCGGCCGACTACGGGCCAATGTTTGATCGAACATCGACCAATGATTGGTCGTCATCTGTTGAACACCACTAAACTCCCCGATGACCTCAGATTCAACGGATATTGGACGATGCTCGGCCATACATCGGCCGATCCTTGAAAGATGTGTTTATGATGAGTCGCCGATGAGGAGCGATGTGAGGCATCGTTGGAGACATCCCTGAATTTTAACTACGAATTATTCCAACGATGGGGTATACGATGAGAAACCGATGCGTTTTTTGATGAAAATGGCGTGGTTGCCGGCCGGGTACCACTAGTGATCAGACGGTGACTGAGTCTTTTTTGCAAATCGGTGGGGTCATCGGTAGGAAATAATTCGTAGTTAAAATTCAGCGATGTCTCCAACGATGCCTCACATCGCTCCTCATCGGCAACCCATCATTAACACATCTTTCAAGGATCGGCCGATGTATGGCCGAGCATCGTCCAATATCTGTTGAATCTGAGGTCATCGGGGAGTTTGGTGATGTTCAAAAGATAACGACCGATCATCGGTCGATGTTCGACCAAACATTGGTCCGTAGTCGACCGAGGTACGAACAATGTTCACCAATGTATGAGCGATGTAATACACATCGGCCGATTATCCTAGAACATCGTTTTATGAATAGCAATGCATCGTTGGGCCTTTGTAAGTCAGGCCGGCAACCACGCCATTTTTCTCATAAAACGCATTGGTTGTCAATCGTATACCCCATCGCTGGATGTGACTGATACTTTAAGGACTACTTGGCCGATGTGGACCGATGTCGAGGCATCGTTAACACCACGGATTACTACCGATTACCACCGGTCTACGGCTACCGGCCGGGAAATGTGACCTAGGCATTAACCGTCGAACGATGCGAGTATCGGTTATGCCCCAGTCACACATTCACGGTTCAACTCCACGGTTCTACTACGGAATATTTTCCACGGTTCACACCGGAAAATCTAATTATCGTTAATTGATACGGAGTTAGTACGGATGCACTACGGAATGGATACGGATTGTTACGTACTTACAAGAATAGGGTAGAAAAAAGATAAATTTAGTGCCTGTTTGAAACGGTTTGCTTCGGTAAAATACGGTTTTAATACGGAAACAATACGACTTAATACGGAGTGACAAGTGCCAAGTCGACTGCGCTACGGTTGAATACAGTTTGCTACGGTGTAGGTAAGGATTAATACGGATAAAATCGGTCTTTTACGGGACGCCACGATTCACTACGGGGCTTCTCGGACAATTACGATTATTACACAGTCCGTGGAATCCGTGCACCAGTTCAGTTCTTTTCCAAACGCAAAATTTGATAGAGTTTGAAAAAAAAGAGAAAAACTTTTAGCCGTATCTAATGCTATGTTCCCACTATCACGATTGGCGCCACGATTATAATCGGGGACTCGAACGTGGACAAATCGTAGTGATCGTATCCAACCGAAACAAATCTTGTGTTCACTCGTGGCTATCGTGTTGATCGTGAAATTTTTTTTGACTGTCAAAAATTTTTCTACGATTAACACGATTAGATTTTAATCGTTATTATCGTATCAAATCGCATTACATCGTAACTAACCTTAGCTGCAGCGTAAGTAAACGCATCTAATCTGGCTTTCATATCGTGATCATCTGGATCGATCTAGAACAGAACAAACATCCCGCTGAGTTGCGATTCGTTGCGATGTCTCACGTTCTGTGACTATCTGTGACGCTTTGCGTGGTCCTACTGCTCACGTTCTGACACGGTATTTTCCCGCTCAGAGACGATTTGATACGGACGTATGAGAGTAAACGCCATTAGACACGAGTGTTAACGCTTTGTTGCGAACAATCACGCTATATTACGAGTACTTAAGCTTGCAAAAATAACAGGAAAATTGAACGCG
>PRKT01000271.1:151893-174725 GCA_003671525.1 Saccostrea glomerata | reverse complement strand
GGAAGCCGGCCATTTGATTGGATGCCTGGATTTGGCTACCTGTAATATCTTCTGAAAGCCATTTGATTGGATGCCTGGATTTGGCTACCTGTAATATCTTCTTTCTTACTGGACAACGGTATCAAGCTTGAAGTACTATACACACAAAGTTTAGTTTTTTATTTTTAGAAAAATCAATTAACGAATATTACCTTTTTAATTAATTAATATCACCAATAATTTATAATTATAATTACCTCAGTATTTTTATAATTAGATTTCTTTAATAAATCTAATTACTTCAGTATTTAAAATGACACCACAAAAGTGAAAATTGTACCATAAAATACCAATTAGATTTGTTTTAAAAATCTAATCATAGACTATTTTTTTAATATATAAATTTTAAAATACAAGCCATGTTTTTGTAACTGTTGTAACCATTGTAACCCATTTCAAAGCCATGAAATAAAGGAGAATAAATGAGAAAGTTCTATATTTTTGTAACTGTTGTAACCATTGTAACCCATTTCAAAGCACAGTAACTGTTGTAACCACTGTAACCATGAAATAAAGGAGAATAAATGAGAAAGTTCTACTTGTAAATAGGGTATTGTAACCCTTGTAACTGGTTACAAATGAACATAGATGAAAGTCAGGACTAATTCCTTGCCATATATGTTCTGCACATGTGTGAATCACGTGATATTGGCATCCACGTGAACCCCTACCAAGCATTCTGTCACAAAAGTTATATTTCTTTCCATGTAAGTTAATTTTTATAACAAGAACAGTTCATTTGTCAGAAATGGTCAAATATCGGCAACAGAATGGGTAGATAAGAATATCCTTTCCAAAAATAAGCATGGCGACCATTTAAACACAAATCTTCTGTCTCGGGAGAGACCTTTATTCAAGGTGGATAGAGAATGGGTGCCTCCTTTTCATCATATCCAATATGTTTGAAATCTAAAGTAAACAACATCTTAGGTATTTAATAATTATATTATTGTTTAAATATTCAACTATTTTTCAAAGTGTAAATTAGAGGTCTTTGATAGCAAATTGCTTAATTAAAAACACATATCTTCTCAAACTTGCTTTCACCAAGCAACATGACATGTATCATTTTTTACCATCTGCCTTCCTTCACTTAAATGATCAATCTAATCATTGATTGAAATTATAGGAAGCCATTTGTCTTAATAAACTGTGTACAAATCATTATATGCTACAGCAAAGGGGTTACTAAGATATGCAATAAATTGTACAGTCATTTGTTGAACGAGTACGACTGAGACAACCATTTTTCGTCACAAGTGAAATACATAGTGACGTCATTTTCACAATGTGACGTCACAAACAATGAGCAAAACTTTATTCATATGCTATTTATAGAACTTGTGTATGGTTATGTGTGTACCAAATTTCATTCTAATCTGAATTGTGGTTTTGTAGATATAGAGATAGTTCGTGAACTTTTTGATCACCCCCTAGTAAAGGCAATTTATGGAGAGAAAAACAGATGGCAAATTACTGGTATATGAATCAGCTAAAAACAATACCAATTTTAATTGGGGTTTTTTCATTAATCTAAAAAATTGAACCATATCTGCAATTTTTCTGTAGGTAAATGTATAATTAAAGTCAATAATAATGACAGCAACTTTCACTAGCTCATGCTACTTTCACTTTGAACAGTTCCATCATCATCAGTTTCCCCTTCATCTTCACTGTCATCACTTTCAGTACTGTCATCAGTATCATCGTCGCTGTCATCGTCAGCCGGCTTTATACTGACTGCTGTCAGTGAGCTGACCAGTGCCTCTTCTGTGTCGTTATTGTCATTATCCAGAGCACAAGTTTCACAGGTTACCAGATCTAGTCCTACGTCCTCTTTTGAAATTTGAACCTGTACAGAATTGTTACATTTTGATTGATTATTTTTCTGTTTAAAATAGTTTTCTATACATGTATTTTTAGAATGTATTTTTAAATCTCAAAAAATCATGTACTAGCTTAAAGGGCACATTTTTTCATCCTGAAATTCCAAGTTAATATAATGTTAGTCTAAAAGAGATAAGAATTTTAAAAATTCCATACCTTGTCCAGTGTTGATGCTAATGATCTTAGTCTTTTATCACTGCCAAAATAAATGTAAAGAAAAAACATTCAATATGTTTGTAGTTCAGTGTCTCATTTTTATAGTTAGTAAGATCATAAAATACGGGGCCACACTGCTCACCTGAGGCACCATACACAGGATTGTATACAGTTACTGAACATCACTAATTTTTGCAAAACCTTATTTTCGCAAGATAGTAATTGACTCTTGATGGGAGAGACCAAATTTTCACAAATTGTGGTTATTGCTCTATATAATCCTATTAAATTATATTTGATAGTTAAAATTCTGATTCTTTAGTTTATTTCATCAGGGATCTTGCAGCCATGGTTTGATGAAACTTGAAATTTCATTATTACAATTTGAAGATTAAAATAATTGTCTGAATAAAAAAATTTCAATTTTTAAGAAAAAGCTTTCTGAATTTTTTTTCTAGTCATATTACAATGTAAAATTCTGAGAGCATATTGTGGCCCCTGTAATCAAGATACAAGTAAAATTTAATCTTTACAAGTTTGTAGGGGATATATCAACTTTAATCTATACTTCTTTAACATAGTGATACTGTATAGAGGGTTATTTTGGCCCCTTTTATTTGCCCTTTCACACTTGCAAACAATTTTGTCCCATTTAAGATTTGCCCTATCTTAGCTCAATTTAAGAAATTTTACTGTTTTCTTTGAATTCGCTTCATTCTAAATTTGTCCAACTGTGAGTAGGGCAAAAGGGGAATAAATAAAACAGCTTATGAGGAAAAAAAGTGTGGAAAAATATATAAAAAAAAATATCCGATTATAAACATACAGATACTGTATACAGGTTATTTTCGCCCCTTGTTATTTTCATCCTTTTGAGCTTGTGAACATGTTTGCCCTGTTTAAAATTCGCCCAGTCATAGTTTTGTTTAAGAAATTATGAGGTGTAATTTGAATTCGCCCTGTTTTAAATTCGCCCAATTCCCTGTATACAGTAGGTTAACGAACAATTTTGATCAGACAGGACCAGAAGATCCAAATTTAAATGCATTATTGACATACCTCACAGTTTGTATCCATACACAATAGTCTGTGATGTATAAATCATTTAGGATGTACCTAGGATAGGAACCACCAAGTATCGTATGAATGTCCAATAGACACCGCAAAATCTGCTTCTTACCTACAAAAATACCACAGCAAAAATTGGACAACATACAAGTAAAAGCCAAGCTGACTTTTTTCTAGGCTTTGTATAATAGTAAATACAGTTGAACTTAGGTATCTCAAACATATAAATCATGAACAATGGATATGTTGAAGTGATCAGGCATCATGGCCACCAACGCGGAGCTTTTCTCAAATCTGAGATTTCTCAGAAAATTTTTAATTTTCTCACCAAACTGTGCTACCAAACAAATATTTTCTCAATTACTAGTCTTTTTGAGTTTTTTTCTCAAGTTTGAGATTTTTCTCAAACATGCGTTCCACCATGAAATGCCGGAAGTCCCAGTCACTTTTACCCTCAATATCTCAGACCCTTAACTACCTTAAAGATTCTTGGTCACAGTAAGTTTCAGATAATAATGTTTGACTTGTACCGGTACTTCATTATATTCTCATGAAATTCAATAATCCCATTCAACAAAAGTTTGTAAAAATTCTTATGAAAAAATGGTGAAACTCCAGCTTACCAGAGTTCATTATTCTGGAGACATCCTTTAGAACTGTTGTTGAGAGCTGCCAGTGTCTGTACAGGGGAAAACACAGACTACATCGCATACATGACCTCGCGACCTCCTCTATACTGGTAAAGGTCTAAAGTACAAAACAGTGTCTTTACATTAATTTTGTATCTACTGTGTGTGATTATTTTCAACTGTTTTGGTTATGACTCAAAAAGTTGTATCATAATTATGAGTATAAAGCTTTGGATTCAAAATACTGGGTATAACACAGGTTTTAATTATTAACTTTAAGGCTTTTTAGATACATCACTTACATCTAACCAAGAAAGAGTAGCACTTAGTTTACAGATAGTCCATCCAGATTCAACCTGATTTAAAAGAAACAAAGGGTACATGGGTTACAATGCTCAGAAAATCATGTTTTTATCCTACAACAAATTGACCGGAATTTTCACAATGTCATTTTTATCTTATTTAACTGAACAACAAAGCTAAAAATACAAATACTTTTCATTGATTTTTTTGCTGAGTGTTCAAGTATTTTCAAGAACTCTGTCAAAATTCAAGCACTTTTCAAGAACTGGGTCAAAATTCAAGCACTTTTCAAAAACTGGGACGAAAGCACTTTTCCTGGTCCATATGAACCTTGAGGTAGCCACATTAGCAATACATTACTGGTTCTTTATTGAGATTAAAACAACTCTGTGTAAGAATTACTTACATTGTCTTCACCTTCATTTATTCGGACGTTGTAGGCGTAACCGAAGAGGATGTCAATCAAACCCAGACACAATGTTGTAACCATGGCTTCATCCAATAAATCTTATTTCATTAAGATCAAAATACATTTCACTCAAGTAGACTAGTTCATTAATGCCAACTGGAAACATGGGATAGCCCATGCCTACTACTGTTAATCACTTTTTATTCACAATAACTTTATTTTCAAGAAAATACATGAGTCTGCCTGCTCATAAAAATTTTATTCTCACATATAATTGTTTTGGTAAGAATTATATACATAAGTCACAACAGTTCATGAAAATTTTGTCTTGCTTGTAAACACCAAATAGCTTTCTTGTGAAAATAAGATGTTGCAAATTTAAAATGATCTACTGTACAGTATCTCAAGTAAAATGTTGCTTAAATATTGACTCATATCTACATGTATGTACATGCAATTATGTTAAAAGTTTATAATATACAGAAATCATTCTGTTACAATGAGAAATTGCTCAAATAAAAGAATAATAATACATCTAGGTAGAAGCTACAAATAAAATTAAAAAGATACATTCTTTCTTGGGCAAACTTTTCATCTTATGCAGTTCTTCATCAGTGAATTCAACTGAAAAAAAAATAATATGATTCACATAACAACCTCATCATTATGTGAAAATAAGTGGCCCATGGATTGAGAGAAATGTGAACAGCTTATGGTTGACATGGTTCATGTGACAGACATTGTCAGTAAAGTAAGGAAATGCAAGGAGATTCAGAATTACCAAAAGTGTAGAATTCTTACTTTTCTTTGACATGTCTTCTTTCTCTTTCTCAAAACACCATGGTGGCTCATACTTCATTATCTGTTGTATGTTCTCATCATCATACAGATCAGCTCTATAATTAAAGTCAGTGAAATCTCAGAAAATACTGGATGGACCAGGATAACTTGGGGTGTTTTAAAATACAACAGAAAATTCATAAAACAGGAATAAACTTTTTAAAGTATTGAATATGTACTGAAGACCGACTGAGTATATGCATAAATTGGATCACTCACAGTACAAGTACATAGAATAACTTAATTGAATCAGTCAAGTCTCAATACAGTTAAACACAAGAAATATTGATAACAAATGAATTAAAATGCACAAAGAAGCTCATCTATCTATCTTCCTTTTCTTATAACTTACATGTAATGATCCGGGTCAAACTTCTCTGTTTCTGCATCTTCTCTCATTGTCCGTCTGTCTATTGGTGAACAGTTCTCTGGATCAGACAAATCCACTATTTCATAAACTTCATCCTGAAATGCATGTGCGAGAAACAGCAAACTAAATGAAACATCTGAGAAAATTATTTTTCAAGTAATTGACAGTCATTTCCAGATCAATAATCCTAATACGATTATTATTCTAATATGATTATTTTATTTACTAAAATAAAACATACATCTTAACAAACTGTCTATAAAATATAGAAATAGTTGAGATCAAATCATATTTTGACCTAATTGATCCATTTTTTAAATTGATAAATATGTATTTTTTACTGGAATAGCATCTAGGTGCAATAAATGACCATACATGAATATTACTTCATTTAATTTCAAAGCCTTAATTCAGACTTATTTACTTGCATAATGAATATTCAACATCATTTATTAATCTTGCAGTTTTAAAGTTATTTAAAAAAAAAAACAAACCTGCAATCTTTTAAATACTCCATACTTTTGATTGGCAAATCCATACTTTGGACCATCCAATGAGAGTTCATTTTCTTTATAAGGAGTTTGCTCCACAAACCAATCAAAATCCTCCTCTTTCTCCTCCTCATCATGCTGAGATCTGTCTTCCTCATTGTCACCTGATTCATATTAGGTTAAAAATCATATACATTTCTTCATAATAAAAACGGTAAAATGAAATAAAGCCATTGTAAATTATCTACCATTCCCAAGGACTTCTATTAAGGGTTTGTTGTTTTTCTGTGTCTTTGGGGTTAGGAGTGAGGTTATCATGTCAAGTCCTTCAAACATTTCTCCTGGTGTTTCTTTAGGAACCTCGATTGTGAACACACCTAGGATTAATTATACAATACATAATTCATTCTCAATGTCCATATTCAACACTTTTAAATGTACTCAATCTTACAAAAGATAATAAAAAAATCATTGGGAGCGAGATATCCTTTGAGATATAGAAAAGTTCAATGTCCATATTCAACACTTTTAAATGTACTCAATCTTACAAAAGATAATAAAAAACTCATTGGGAGCGAGATATCCTTTGAGATATAGAAAAGTTGAACTATATATGTGTTAAAAAATGGTAAAAACCCAATATTCCTATCAATATGCTCTTGAAAATAATTTTACATGTACATGCATATAGTTGCCTCTATGTATTTGTGCACATGTTTTACTGTAAATATCAGTTTTTCTTAAATATTTAATGAGGTGGGCTAATTTATATGAGAGCTAAATGTGACAAGTTTATGGGGAGTGATTTACATTGGCACATATTTTTTTATGAAAATACTATCTATATTTTAATATTCAATGGAAAAAAAAATTCTTCAATAAGAATATCCATGACACCCATGATTATTTGACATCATGAGAGATCATGATTTCACAGTAATTAAATAATCTTTGTCAGATAATAAGGGTTTATCCAAACCTTTGTCCGAGTCATAGCTGGCTTTTTCACGACCGTTCTCTAGAATATTCCCGGGAAGTGACAACCTGTCAACCAAAACAAAGTTAAGATTAAAACTTCATGACAATAGAAAGAAATCAGTATATCATATCACCTCACTAGTAAACTAAACAAGTACTCTGTAGCCCTCTCCTTTTGGGTAAGGTGTATATCAATTTTTTTAAAAGTCAGAAAGGGCTACGTTATTGCAGATAATCTAGAACTTATGTCTATTAAAGTAAAAAAAAAATAAAATAGAACATTAAGCAGAATCTCATCAATGAAACTCAAGTGGGCCAATTCAAGGGAAAATATTGAGTTTAAGATACATGTAGAAAAAGTAAAGGGGACTCCCATTTCATTTCGCTTCATCCAAACAATAAATGTTGGAGATGATAATCTTTTTTTATTTTATATTGAATTACAAAATGTATTGAAAAAAATAATAGGAGTGGATGTTGACTACAGAATTGAAGATATGTAATGGGAATTTTTTTCTTTACAGTCAAACTGAAATATCACTTCACTAAATATAACATTCAGTTACAATTGCTACAAACTTTATTGCCAGAAAAGCTCAGTGAGAAACTTGAATCAAACTGGAAAATTTAAATCAATATACAGTGTATACAAATGGTATATGGAATTAATCACCACTTCTTTAAGTATTCTTAGTAATTTACATGTATACTATACCTTAAAAAGTATGGTTTAGAGTGAAATCTGAATTCATCATCTTCTATAAAGATTTCAGTGTCTGTTACCTGTTAATTGAGGGTTTTAACATTTGAATTCTATTCTGAATATCAGACAAAAGGTTTCATACACCAATAACACAATGTTTATTTTATTAATTTTCAAGTAAAAAAAAATTACAAAAATTTTAACAAACATTTTTTTGTCTCTTGTTTTCATCTGTGACTATGTAATGTGTAATTGTATTTCTATGAGTAAGCAATGCCATTTGTGACGTTATTCCATTGTACAGTGTATTAAAGTTTAAATGGAAAACTTTAAAAACAAAGCAAAAGAATGTTGCATTGATCTGCCAATTGACCTCTCATAAATATTGCAGTGCTCTATTAATTTGGCAACAATTCAGGTCTTCCAGTTTATAATCAGCTAAATGCACTTATCTTGCCCTGTATTCTTAAGGTTTTTGAACTAGTGGTCTCTACCATTTACATGTATTACATATCATTTACATGTATTAAATGTCATTTACATACATTAAATGTACGCATAGAGATGGGTTTGATCAAGACAAGCTGAGACATATGACAGAAAAAGTGTATCTGCCAGTGACTGTAAATTAACTTGAAACCATCAGAAAAACATACCCGTGCATGTGGAGCTTTGATGATAATAGTCAGGGTGTCTGCATCTTGCTTCAGTTGAAAATCTGGTGTCAACATTTTAACTTTGCAAGACTCTACTCTACAATTTGAAAATAAAAAAGCAATTTGTAAATCATTTTTATAACAGATTTCATGACACAGTATCAGAAAGGTGCCCATGGTACACTATATATACAGCCTACTCTGGATATATTGAAATGCAGAGGACCATGCAAATTATTTCAATATATCCGTAATTCAATATAAGCGAAATCGTGAAGCCACCATTTTTTATCAAAAGTTCAATCCCGATCTAAAATGAAGAACAAACCTGAACAAATAATTTTGTCATCATTTATGTATAACAGTGAAGAGAATACATGGAATATTAGTCCTTGATAGTTTAGATAAAATTGTATCTTTTTGTTGCATTAAAAAGACAATTTTAAACCTTATTATTCCCGAATCGCATTTATTTACAAGTAAGTTCTGGAGAAAATCACCGATCTCAAACGTATAAGTACTGCTGAATGGCACATATTTCATTGTAATGTGCTTGGGTGAATCCCTGTGCTATTTCAAATTTAGTCTTTATCAATAGCCATTAACAGTCCGAATTGAAATTCAAAATTAAGGTTTTTTTCTAGATATGTGGGGTTACTATATTGTATTTGCCTCAATGCGTCCGTATTATATATGTTGAAACAAAGAATTTAACAGTGAATAATTTTATTTCGTAAGAGCATGCAGCATAAAAACACATAAAGTGAAGACATTTATGTTTTTTATCAGTCGGTAAGACAGACATAATTACTGTCACCAACCGTAACGACAGCCGCCAGGGAGTTCTTCAATATAACCGTTATAACCGTTATGAAAACAACTCATTATCACCTCTGGGGACCGATCAGTGGCTTCAATATATTAAAGCGATATTTCAATATAGCCAATTTCAATATAACCGTTATTTTAATGCAGAGAATATGAGAGTCAAAAACTGGGGATTTATTTTTATTTCAAAATAAGCGGAATTTCAAAATAAGCGAGTTCAATATAAGTGGAGTAAGCTGTATCTACCGGTATGTAGGATTCAATTTAACAGGTCCAGTCCAAAAACTATTTCTACCTATGAGGCTATAGCTGTTAATAGTTACCTAGGTATTTAAACCTACTAAAAGTAGCTATTATTACCTACTTTCTGCTTTACTTGAATTCTGTGGCCAAATGCAGGAACGGCGCAACATGTTGAGCTCCAAATTTCTTGATACAGTCACACTTATGATGGATATAACAAAAATTTGGCATCATCATCAGTGTGACTGGGGTGCGTCGATTTACCCAAATGGACCCAAATGGAACCCAAATGGACCCAAATGGAAACTCAAATGGACCCAAATGGAAATCAAATGGACCCAAATGGAATATAAAATAAATATATTATATCGTATTCTCAAGTTTTTACTTATTTAAAATATAGAAAATAATGAAATTAAAACAAAAAGAGAATATTTTGATATCTTTATTTTCTTGAATTGTTTTTTTTAAAAATGCGATTTAATTCTATTTGTAATACTATTGAACATACTTGAATACAAAACTGAAGTATTTGATATTTTTTATGGCCGTAGGAACGGATGGGGGAGGGGGGGGGGAGGGATGGAGGCCATGCCAACCCACAACCCCCCCCCCTACCCCCAAATAATTTTGCCGGTATATAGAATACTATCAAAACTTCATGCTTCAAAATACAACATTAGAGATTAATATATTTTTTTTTAAATCCATTTGTGACTGTAAGTTCATTATTTTCGTCATTTTAAATAAGTATTAAATTACGATAATACATATTTAATATTCCATTTGATTTCCATTTGGGTCCATTGTGTTTCCATTTGGATCCATTTGTTTCCATTTGGGTTCCATTTGGGTCCATTTGGGTAAATCGCGTGCCGGTGTGACTGTATCAGAAAATATGGTATATTCACCATGTTGCACCGTTTGGTCTTTTGGCCACAAAATGCAAATATACAAAAATGTAGGTAAAAATAGCTACTTTGAGTAGGTTTAAATACCTATGTAGCTATTAACAGCTACGTAGGTAGAAAAAGTCTTAAGACTGGACATTTTTAAATACTAAATTGTCTTCATTATTTTATAAGGGAATTAAAAAAAACTTCAATGAAAATGCAGACGTATAGGCTTGCCAAATTATAAGTATATCTTTTCATGTCATTATTTAGTCTAAATGTCGGTGTTGGCATGTTCATAATCTTATAACAATTCCTTTTCCGGTCAGGAAAACAAAACATAACAATAAACATACCAAAACTTCCACATGTCTGTGTTGGGGAAAGGAATATTTTTTAACTTGCATGCTCCTTTGATTAAAGCGTTTTGGTGATTTTGACTTGAAACTAAGAACTATACTATCATTGGTTAAGTAAGTGGGTGTGGCAATAGGCTCTTTTTTACTTAGAAACGTAATTTCTTTGACTTTGGAATTGGGTTTTGAAAAAAATTCGTTTTTTATCGTAGCTCATTGTAAGAATGAAATTATACAAATTTGAAAAAGTGCTACTAAAATGACATAGAACATCAAAATGATTCGTAACGTTTTAATCGCCTTGTTTCATACTGACCAATCAGAGGGCGCTTTTCAACAGGTCATACAGTCACACCATATTTCGTGACGCATTATTTATATACAACACTGACGTTTGTAAACATCAAGAAGTATTTCGGAAGACTTTGATCAGAATAACAGGTAAGAAGGATATCTGTAATCCAACTATTTTTTAGCCTTTATTAACATTTTTGTTCTTTTGATTGAGAATGTAAAATATTGATACATGTAGTTTGGATGGGTATGTTGATTTAATCATGGTTTTCACTGCTATCTATAATATATTAACCAAGGTATTGTTTACATGTTTGTTGTGTGATTTCATCTGTATATTATAAATATTGTTATTTTATTATTTATTTTTAATTAAAATCCTCACCCCAACTGGGCCCTAGATTGTCCCAAATACCAAGAAAACCAAGATTAATGGAAAATTGCCAAGAATCCAAGATTCTGTTTGTACATAGCCTACCTTATTATGATAGTTTTACCATATGATGTTAATAAAAATGAAATATTTATTATTTAGTTGCTGGAAACCTTTCAAAATTTTAATATATGAAGGAATCTGGATCAAAACATTTATCTGACCTAAAAACCCAGATCTCCATTTGAGCCGAATCGGCCACCTTTGTACTATTATTGTTTACAGACAGTTAGAAATAATATTGATAAATAGGCCTGGGATTTAATTGTAATATGCATAGTTTTTGAATGAATAATTTTGATGTTAATTCTTTATTCTTTTCCAGAAACATTCTATTAAGGATAGTAATTCGGGAATGTCTGTGCTGCGGGCATCATGTTCAGGTCCTAAAATATTTGAGAACACGTTAGGAGGCCCCTTGAGTATTAAATGCTTTCATCAAAATGTAGAAACAAGTCAAACATATCCACACAAAAATACCAATCCTGAAACGGTGAAAAAATTCCATTTTGGTCAGACACAGAATAAAAAAGAAGACATCTTGAATCGAATAGGAATTACCAGTGCCTTAAAATTCACAGACAAATTAAAAGAAACGTATGGTGATGTTTCCAGCAAAATTCTCAGGACACCAAGCATTGTAAAAGATTACTTAGATAAAGCACCATCCTTATCTATAAAGAAAAAGTTTCAGAGGAAAAAAGCTGTTACTTTTCCAGGAGAAGACAATAATGATGTTGTATCAAAAGATTTTTCATCACAAATTGAAGAAAGTTCCGTGTTGTCATTTTATGACCCAACTGCAGAAACTGAAAGTAAATATGAACCAGTCAAGTTGACAAAAACAGAATTGGAACAAAATCTAAGTGAAAATGCTTCCATTCCAAAAAGTCAGGCGGAGGACAAAGGGCTGAGACATTTACTAGACAGATTCTGGGCCACCACTGGGAAGGATCCTACCACACAAGTAGAAGTGAAGAAAAAAGTGATTGTACGGAAAGACTATGTATCACGCTCTACTATATCAAGAAAAACGCTAGAGCACGTCAAGTTATTGAGCCGTGCAGAGTCTTCGGACTCCAAGCTCAAACGTCTGGAGGATTTCTGCCACCATCTTATATTATATCCCGATGAAAGACAAACTGCAATGAAGGTATCTGTGAATTTAAGAAATATACATTTATCCATGCTGAATAAGTAGTACATGTTCACTATACAAGTTAGCTTTTGATCAACAAGTTCATTTCTTAAATTTCATGGTAGTAGCATGTGTAAAAAAAATCTCCTCATTGACAAGATTTCTCCTTCCATTATTTTTTGTATTCTTTACAAACCTAATCCCTAGATCAGGAATAATTTGTTGATTATATTTGACTTGCCATATCGAAAAGCAAGTGTAAAGTGATTGTTTTCTATATGTTTAGTAATATGGCTTTTTCTATTTAAGCATGGAGTGCTACCAGTTCTTCTCCGGATGCAGATGGCCACGTCCAGTGAGTTAGCGCTGAGTGAGATTTCCCAGGCTCTGACCTTGATGGGACATGTCCATCCTCCCAGAGGTCAGGGGGTCAACATACTCACTATAGATGGAGGAGGCACAAAGTAGGATTCAAAATTACAAATCAAGTTTGAAATTTAAAAAGAAAAGAAAGAGAGAAATGGACAGACAAACACACAATTTAACATTAGACATTTCTTTAATCAAAATATAGCAAATATCACGTTAGAGAGCATGAAATTGAATTTATTATTTTGAAATGATGTGATTTCTTCCTGTTCTGTTAGAGTAGAGTTATTTCCCTTTAAAGAGCAAACTGTCAGCACCTTCCTGGAATCCTTTCTATAATAATCCTGTGACACAGTAACCTAGTATAAAATACTTTGGTGAATTTTTCAGAGGTTTGGTAGCTCTGCAGACTCTCAGGGAAATGGAGAGACATTGTGGAAAACCAATCTACAAACTATTTGACTATGTTTGTGGGGTCAGTACGGGGTCCCTCATTCTGGCTATTTTATTCCTGTATCGACGCAGCATTACTGAGTGTGAGGAACTGTACCTAGAGTGTAGTAGACAGATGTTTACACAGAATAAAACACGAGGCTATAGTCAGCTGGTCCTAGATCACTCCTTTTACGATGTAGAACTCTGGGAACGAATTCTCAAGTAAGGCTTACAACAGAGTACATTTTCTAAGTGATTATCAGCAAAAAAATAAAGAATAATTTTCTTCTAGTTCAACATACTTAGTTTTATTGGATGGAAGATCAAGATGATATGCTTACTAATAAACATTTGTCTTTAAAGATTTAAGATATTTTTTTAGTCTTTTATGTCTGATAATTTATATCTATTCATTAACAGGGAGAAGATGGGAGGAAAGTTCCTGTCTGACTTCTCAGAGGATCTTCTGTGCCCTAAGGTAAACAAAATTTTGCTACTTCCCATCTTACACGTTAATAATTTAATTTGGGTTGTAACGCGTCATTTGATTGGATAAAAAATTAATCTAAATTGTATAATGTGGTTTGCCTACGTCACAATGACTTACATCAAAAACGTATCAATCCACATGACGTTACCTTTAAAATATTAACAATTTGAAGGCGTTTTTAAGGGAGAAAATGTCTTGTTTTAAAAACTTAATGATTGAAAATTAAATTATAAGGAATGAATGAAATAGCAACCAAAATTATACTGCTATAACCTGGGTTGGAGCAGTTTACGCTTTTTTATAAACCAAGGTTATACAGTATAATTTGGGTTGCTATTTAATTCATTCCTTAAATAAAATAATGTGTCTTCAGTGTTTTACAATGTTCCATATATACCTAGGCAGATTTGATATTATCTATATAATGTCTTATAATTATAAACATTCATAGTTTGTCTCTCGCTTTTAAGATTGAAATTGTTGCAATTAAATAAAAAGAGTCTTATTGTTTAATTGTGTTTCTCTAATTTCTGATAACCTTGACTTTTACAGTACTCTGCTTTATCTACCCTGTCTAACATCAGTCGTCTCCAGAGCTACATGTTTCGTACCTATAACCTCCCCCCGGGGGTGTACTCCATGTACCCAGGCAGCTGTAAACACAGGGTCTGGGAGTGTATCAGGGCCTCCTCCGCAGCCCCAGGGTTTTACAAACCCTTTATTCTGGATGAATACATTCATCAGGTGAGAATGCAAGTACTGTGTGTTCTACGATGTACATTTTGACAGGATATACATGCACTAGAAACAGCTCTAATTTATGATTAAATTATGTTGTGAAAATATTCTTTTATCTCTGAACTATTCAAAACATTGAAACTATTACTAGCTCATTCTGTTTCAAAAAAGTTTTGCTTTTAATTTCAAAAGGTACACCCAAAGTTGTCATTCCATATCCAGTGTAAGTTACGATAACTATTTGATAATGACTTAGTTCTCCTTCTTCCTGTTAACAGGATGGAGGTATAATGCACAATAATCCAACGGCTGTAGCCCTTCATGAGTGTAAGCTCCTGTGGCCAGATGAACCCATCCAGTGTGTTATCTCCCTTGGTAATGGTCGCTACGAACCCAACATAGAACTCATGTCTAGTCTCCCGTCAGCAAGGAAACAAATTGACAACATAATAGACAGTGCAACAAATACAGAAAGTAAGCAAGAGTATTGAGGAGGAGATTTAATAGCTACCCAAGTTATACAAAGAGGCTTATAAAATGCATAAACTGTTCTAAACCAGGTTATTATTGCAGATTACAAGTATAACTTGAGTAGCAAGTAATTTAAGGGTTATACATTTTTTTCTAGGATTAAATGTCAAAAGAGAAAGCAATCTTCAAATTTGCCTTCAGTTTGTACATATTTTTTTGTTTACTAATGTCAAACTGATAGATACCTTAAGGATAAACTTAAAACTGACAAGTCATGAATAAAAAGTGATAATGAGGTAAGAAACATGTCTGGTACACATAACAAGGCATCCAGGTAGCACTGCTGTTTTAGAAAAAACACAAGGCTTCTATATGACTGTTGTTTTTACAGGTGTACACATGACTCTACAGGATTTACTGCCCCCAGCCACCTACTACAGATTCAACCCTTACATGTCAGATAACCTAATGCTCAATGAAATCAAACCAGAGAAAATTAAACAGATGCAGAAAGATGCCAGGATGTATCTCCGTAAAAATGAACACAAGATCGTCACAGCCTGTAACCAGCTCACGTTGCCCCGGAGAAAAACCCAGAGAATAACGGACTGGAGCAGAAAACAGACACTAATGAGAGCACACAAGAAGCCTGTGATTGGTTAAAACTTGGTCATGTGATTTCTTTTCATTCCCCTTCTCTTATAGATCATGTGATCAATTCTCGGTGTCTGATTTTTCCATGGCTTTTATACAGAATTTATATTTGTACATCAGTAAGCAATGGACAGTAGTAACATTTTGTTTTAAGATTCTGTCCACACAGTTTCCACTATTTTGCTCAGTTATAGATATTAAAAGTGCTGTTTTCGACTTGCAAATGTGTTATTTCTTGACATAGTACATGTTTTTTTATATTGAACTGTTCATGATGCTGAGGTGTATTTGTTTTGAATTTGCCATTGAAGAGATCATGAAGTGTATTAAAAAGGTCAGGGAATTCATTTTACCATGGGACAGAAATTTTTTTTCTGTGTGCAAAATATTTTAGTCTATTTTGAATACACACTGCACTTGCTTTTACTTGTTCTTGCCTCTGTGTTGAACATTTGATGGAGTCAAATGATTTGTGTTTAAAAGTGCTTTATTTTTTATGCATTTTTCTATCTTATTCTTTACATGTAAGATACTGGATGTAACAGGAATGATTCATATTTAGGGGATTGTTGGGTCATCGACATATACAGTGCAGAAATGTTTGATTACCAAGTAATTCTTTCACATACACTGTTTATGTAGTGAATGAAAAGACAGTGAATGTGAATTCATGATTATGCATGTACTAATAATCAGTACACAATCTACAAATCCAAAATATTGTATACACGATAACACTGAAATATTTTTTAACAATAAAAAAACACTTTCTATGTGCATAAGACTTAAAAAACTGAATTTTTCTTCATATTAATCAATGAGTGGTTTTTGCTGCAGAATAAACATGTTATACTGTCTCATTTCAATTTTCTTGCATTGGTTCAAGGAACAAATTACCTAATACATGTTTTCTAAAATTATTTTGAAGCCGGTAACCCGATGTTTCATTTATTGAATTCAACCAACAGATGCTTATAAAAAGGAGATGGTAAAATTAGGGAATAATTAATCTTCTAATTTGGTATTTGCGACCGTTATTGCTGATTTAATGGTCGCAAACTGAGTTTTACTGGCGACGCGTAAGCAGAGCCATAAAACAGATGTTTGCAACTGTTAAATCAGCATTAACGGTGGCAAATACCAAAATAGAAGATGGTTATTCCCATTCTAATGCAATCCATGCATTTTGTTTGTTGTTTACGTCTTATTTTGTTGTTTTCGTTACATGAAATACGTCATGGGGCATTGTGTTTCTGCGTCGCTCTTTTATGACATCACAATGAAAAGCTTTCTGCCTCGTTAATGCTCATTTTACTGCTTCAAACATCAGTGCATAAGCCAATCTAAAGGTGTTTTTACAAAATAATTGCATTAGAATCCAATATCATGTTGTTTTGTTTTAATTGTTTCATGTTTTATTGTCCACTTGGTACATATAAATGTAACTGCTCATGTATGTAAATATATGTTTCTGCATCTTTCTGTTATAGTGCTATTTTGTCTATTACTTCAAGTATTTGTCATCTTTGTTAACATTTTTATGTCAATAAATGACAGAAATCAATTATTTCTTCAATGTTGAAAAATACAAAGATATCTGGCTTGTTTCAACCCTACAGATGTTTCCTTAAGCTCTAAATCATAAAGAATTTTTAAAAGATTACTCATTTAGATACTTGCATATATTGATCAATTTGATAATTAATGTACCCTACACTTTGGTAAATAATAAAGAAATTAGCCAATCTACAAATGGTCATATGTCACCAGTGAAAGTCATTGTATCAAGATTCCCATGTTAGTACAAGACAGAAGACATTATACCAGGGGGCACATGTAACTAGTGCATGGCAGTAGGCAGTGTACCAAGGGGTACATGTAACTAGTGCAAGGCAATGGCAATTGTACCAAAGGGCACATATAGCTAATACAAGGCATTGTACCAAGGGGCACATGTAACTAGTACATGTACAAGGCATTGTACCAAGGGGCACATGTAACTAGTACAATGCATTGTACAAAGAGGCACATATAACTAATTCAAGGCATTGTACCAAGGGTCACATGTAACTAGTACATGTAAAGGGCAGTGTACCAAGGGGCACATGTAACTAGTACAAGGCATTGCGTCAAGGGGCACATGTAACTAGTCCACAGCAGTAGGCACTGTATCAAGGGACACATGTAACTAGTACAAGGCATTGTACAAAGGAGCACATGTAACTAGTGCAAGGCAGTGGACATTTTACCAAGGGGTATATGTAACTAGTGCACGGCAATAGCCATTGTACCAAGAGTATATGTAACAAGTGCATGGCAGTAGGCATTGTACCAAGGGGCACATGTAACTAGTGCAAGGCAGTGGCCATTGTACCAAGGGGCACATGTAACTAGTTGACAGCAGTAGGCATTGTACCAAGGGGCACATGTAACTAATTAACAGCAGTAGGCATTCTACAAAGGTACTCATTTAACTAGTGCAATGCAGTAAAGGAGGCATTGTACCAAGGGTCACATGTGACTAGTAAAAGACATTGTACAAAAGGGCACATGTAACTTGTGCAAGGCAGTGTCCATTGTACCAAGGGGTATATGTAACTAGTGCAAAGCAGTGGCTATTGTACAAAGGGTGTATGTAACAAGTGCAAGGCAGTAGGAATTGTATCAAGGGGCACATGTATCTAGTGCAAGGCAGTAGGCATTGTACCAAGGAGGCACATGAACAATAACTAGTGCAAGGCAGTGGCCATTGTACCAAGGGGCACATGTAACTAGTGAACAGCAGTAGGCATTGTACAAAGGGATACATGCAACTAGTGTAAGGCAGTGACCATTGTACTGAGGAACACATGTAACTAATACAAGGCAGTGTACCAAGAGGTACATGTAACTAGTTCAAGGCAGTATAGTCATTGTACCAAGGGGTACATGTAACTTGTGCAAGACAGTATAGTCATTGTACCAAGGGGTACATGTAACTAGTGCAAGGAAGTATAGTCATTGTACCAAGGGGTACATGTAACTAGTGCAAGGCAGTATAGTCATAGTACCAAGAGGTACATGTAACTAGTGCAAGGCAGTATAGTCATTGTACCAAGAGGTACATGTAATTAGTGCATGGCAGTAGGCATTTTACCAAGGGGCACTTTACTAGTGCAAGGCAGTAAGCATGTTCTCTCTACGTATATAACCATGTTCACTGCTCTAAATATGCATTAGTCATATCTAATTATAACACAGAACCCAGAATAGTATGCTTAATTATACCCCCCGCTTGAAAAGCGGGAGGGTATATAGTAATCGTTAATTCCGTCCGTCTGTACGTCCGTCCGTCCTTCTGTTACGCTTTGGGGTACCCATCTCTTATCCGCAACTCCTCTTATACCACTGAATGAAATTTGATGAAACTTTCACAGAATCTTTATTACATATTGCCATTGTGCACCTCCTATTTTACTTTTTGATCGGACACATATTTTGGGTTTCCCGGCCACAGGAAAACATGGACTTTTACACCAGTTATAACCATATGGGAGGCGGGGGGTATCATTTAGTGAGCTCATCGCTCACAGTACCTCTAGTTAATACTAGTATTCAGAATAATATTTATACCTCATCAAGTTCTCAGAATTACCTAATTAAGTACTCTTTTTTGACATTTTTTTTCCAAATAAATATAGTTGACTTCACTGATCTATACACTTGCATGTATATATATATGTGCTTCAGTACTTGTCTTAGTAATGTAAAAATACACTGTATATAGCAGGGTTGTATGTCAACATGTTTGGTGAATCAAAAAATAAATTGAATTAAAAAATTAAAATAAAGGACAAAGTTTAATGAAAAAAGAAATAAATTTCTAAGGTTTCAATAATTCTATATGTTTGAATCCAATAAGTTTGTGTCTATTCTTAAATTTCTGTTAGTAAAGAAAGTAAAAGAATTAATACTTTTCATATTTTATTGCACCACAATATGGGCATGACTTAATATACAAACTGGTTAATAATACCATATGACCACACATTAAAAAATACTGGTTTACAAAAAAGCTAATTCTTCACAGATTTGGTAGAGGTATTTGTGTAAAAAATATAAAAAATTAATATATAAATTTATAATCATAATGTTTATGCTCTAAAGTAGAGGCCAGCAAAATATCTGGTACTTTTTCTATCAAAAGATTTACATTACTGGCAATAAAATATCTCATGAATGACACACAGTTTCTGAGATGTATCATCAAGAGATTCACTATTGAAAGAAAACATGGCACAGAATAGTATATGTGTGTAATCCAAATTACAATACAATTTTCTAAAAACATAGAATTTTCTTGAGATTCTTAAAAATTTTACTCTTTTGTTTTCTTTTCTTTCAAAAATACATCAACTTTTCAAACCACATTTCAGTCAACATTTGCAATAACATTCTTAAAGCTTAATCCATACATGTAGTTTAATCATACACATACTCCCAGAAACAAATTAATTAATAGTCCACTACAAACAAAAAATCTGTTTATTTGGGAGAAAAGTAGTTAGAAGGAACGAATGGCATTTTTGATACGACAGCATCCAGCATTTTCCTCCTGACCTCAAACTTGACCTTGGTACCATTTTTGATGTGAGAGGTTTTGATGTAACCCATGGAGACATTTTGTTTCAGTGACGGAGAAGGACATCCGCTAGTCAACTCACCAATCAATTCTGAACCTGATTCATCATAAACTTTGGTGTGTCCTGCAAGAAAGCAATATTTCTGTTGAATTGATACAGACTGATTAAAATGATTTGAAAATGTTTATCAACATATAATATGAATACATAATGTTAGAAATTACACTGTATTTGATCTGGCGAGCTTTTAATATGAATACACGTGACAACTTGTACAAATTGATCAGCTTAAAATACATGTATGAATACACAATGTGGTAACTTATATGTATTGACAATATACATGTAAATACGAATCATATGAATACACAATGTGATAACTTATAAGCTTATATTTACATCTATTGAATATTTTTTCTTTATTTCTTATGAAAACCATTGCCATTCATCAGTGCATAAACCACACTAAGCAAGCCACATGCGTGGATTTCTTGAACAATGGCTGTTCTATCAGTTATGCATATATATTGACATATTCATCTATAATACAATATTTAACATATTAAATTTTACTTTGAATATTTTTTTTCATACAGATGTACATGTAAACATAAACAATAAAATGTCTTTCTTTGGTTGTAAGTTTTGGAATTAACGTTGCAGCTATTGCAGAAAAATATTACATAACTCACTTCCGTGGGTTATGTATTTATTTCTGCAACAGCTGCGACATTAATTTCCGTATTTACAACCAAAGAAAGCATTTTATTATTTAGATGAAATGAAAACACAATGTGACAACCTCTGGCAGGTGCCCCAGATGATAGAAAACCAACTCTCCGTCTCTCTGGTTTTTCCTTAATTTGTTGTAAAATAATCGAAGCTCCTGGAAAATTGGCCTCTTGTCGTCGTCTTTTTCCTAATCAAAGAACAGAATAGGTATAAATCTCCATAATTATACAGTAAAACATGTTTGAAACAAAGTGCCAGTCAGGCAGACAAATTTGCTTTGTTGTAATGTTCAATAAGTTTACAATATATTTTAAAGTAACTGGAATGGACACTTCAGTACATTAAATGTCATGTCCTTAACATAAGCATGCTGCCTATTCCACTTGCAGTTCTTACTTGTTTGACTAAAGGAAATAATGTTTCATTAGTCATCTTAAAATAAGAATAAAAAGTATTTTACTTTAGGGTGTTTGCCTCATTGAACTTTTGGAGGCAACATATAATGATTTATAACAAAGGCAATCTGAGAAAACGAAATAACTGTACTGCAAATGTAGATTTCACAATTTTGGGGTTATTACCAAAACTTGAGGATCATGGGCCACATCACTCACCTGAGCACTTTTGATAGACAAAAGGAGAAATCACTTTAGTATTGAGAAGTTTAAATATACAAGTTGTCTTGAACTAGCTCCCTCTCCTAAAGGGGGGAGGGGGGTTGAAAAATCTTGAATCTACACTGCAGATGCTTTCATATTTCTTTAACTACTCATGGGTTAAGAAGATTTTAAAATATATTATCTTAAAAGTTAGATCTCCTACCCCTGAGGTCATGATTTGAGTAAAGTTAAACCTTCATGGATGATGCCTCTGTATAAATAGGACAAAATTGCTTTGCTGTTCTTCGTACATAAGGGTTAGTGGTATACATGTATATGTAAGAGGCATAGCAACCTCTGTAATGAAAAATACCCCACTCATACATTTCCATATTTAGTACCCCAGGTGTACAATAGAATGTGGGGATAGATTTTCACCTATTGTCCATGTTAAGGAAGCCTCAACTGGTGTAGTAGTTTCATCTATGTCACTCCCGTACAGACAGAGTCCGGCCTCTAGACGAAGAGTGTCTCTTGCCCCGAGTCCGATCAGCATGACCTTGTCTTTAGAGGACCCAGTCAGAGTGTTCGCCAACTCCTCAGCCCGCTCAGGACTCACTGATATCTAAACAAAAAATATCTCACATAAGGACAATAGAAAGCATTTCATTTACAATCCAAATATGAGATTTCTAATACAGTCAAATGAATAGATATGGTGCTAATATGAATTGACTGCAGTATTGAAAGATTAAGTTTTCCTTTCATTAAGCATCTTTGAAACACCAGTACTAAAAAGCTACTGTAAACCAACTATTATTCGTGTCATCTTTTATTGGTGATTTGTCTGTTAGAAATCAATCTACGCAATTCATCTTTGCAGCTAAGAATATTCTCTACAAATACAAAGCAAAACTAGAGGTACTGTGAGCGATGAGCTCACTAAATGATACCCCCCGCCTCCCATATGGTTATAACTGGTGAAAAAGTCCATGTTTTCCTGTGGCC
>PRKT01000271.1:148255-151326 GCA_003671525.1 Saccostrea glomerata | reverse complement strand
TTTCTCCAAACAATATTACATTTCCTTGATACACTTTTCTGTGGTAAGAAGTTAAGAATTTGGGGGGCAGGGGGGGGGGGCAACCAACCTTTCAATAAACATTTTCGATAGTAAAGGTAATGTTGGGAAAAAAGTAGGTGGGGGGTGGGGTCAGGCCCCCTGGCCCCCCCTGTATCTACGTGCCTGCAGCGTTTCTTAATGAAATGCACACTGAACAAACACAGAAATTGTAGCAATGCTCTGTCATCACCTTGTAGGGCCAGGAGTCCATTGCAGATCATCTCTACATTGACCTCCATTCCCTTCTTCCTACAGTTCTCTGCTTGAGTCTACAAAAGCATCATATCTTAAAAATACGAAAGTAAATATTGAAATCACATACTGTAAATGTATTACAAGGGTATTTTGGTGTGTACAATACTGTAAGTTTTAATTCCACAGTGTTAAAATTTCACGATATCTCAAAAAGTACCAATTGCGATGGTTTTAATTTCATGCTGCAAGAAATTAATTCAAAATTTCTTATAAGCATTTAAACACTTTAAAAACTAATAATAAAATTCACAATGGGTTTAATTTCGCGGAAAATTAATAAATTGCGAACATAGCGAAATTAAAACCATCATGAATATTTGCCAATCTACAGTATATGGCAGATATTGATTTTTGATCAAGTTAGCGTAGATTTGATTTGATTTGGCACATTTCTTAATGTTTTAATTTATGAGTATTTCTTCAAGACATTTAGCGTTGAATTAGTGGTTGAATTAGTGGTTCCTTTCAGCCAAAGGCACTGAAAAGAATACACAGCCTAATGTAATACATTTACAGTATCCAGATACCACTGACTCTACAGATATTGGCTGATTTAGTCAACATTGCAGATTAAGGAAAATTTTCAAACACTGAAATCATTGATAAAGACTTTAAAGTTACTATAGTAAATAGAACAAGGCATGATTTCAGAAAACACAGCATCTGGATTATGCAAGTTTAAGTGTAATTGTTACTATTGTAGAAAAAGTTGGAATCATCTACTTTCTTAAATTCATGATTTGATAAATTGGAAAATTAAGGCAAACATTGGCAAACCGAGTACCTGCATATTTTTATAGTCTTTGTCAGCACAGCCAGCATTGGACACAACATACAGGTATCCCTCCTCTGTTTTTGACACAATCAGATCATCAAGAATTCCTCCTTTTTCATTAGTAAAAACAGACAGGGTCCCCTGGTTGTCTTTGAGTCCTTCAATATCTCCAACTATAAGACTCTCAATAAATGGCACACTGTCTTTCCCAGTAACCTTTGTCTGCAGCATGTGAGAGACATCAAACAGTCCGGCCGCTGATCGCACATGGAGATGAGACTCGGAGATTCCATCTGTATACTGCACAGGCATGCTCCATCCAGCAAACGGCACCATTTTACCACCATTTTTGACGTGGTAGTCATAAAGACATGTTTTCTTCAAGGACTTTAAAATAAAAAAAAAAACACTCTTTCATTAACTTGTGCATTTTTCTTTGGCTAAAGATAATCCATAAGATAATTCATAGATATAGAAAATACAATTAAATGTGTATCAAGATCTGAGTTAAAAATATCAAAGTTTGAATGTCGCTTTCTTTACAAACTAAAGACAAACTGATGTCACAAGACTACTGAATAACATTTCTTGTTACACACTGTGCTAAGCAGATAAGTTACAAAAAAAGTGTATGTATAGTACATCAATGAATATGAATACACATTTGTGTAGAAGTTTAATATCTCAGCCTCTCTTAATATGCTAGCTGGCCTCCGTTTTACAAAAGTTTGTAAGTCATAGATTTGGTTGTAAAACCAAACTTACCACATCCATTTTACAAATATTTGAGACTTGTGAGTTACAATGAAATTTGGTTGTAAGTCACAAGTCCTAATCTTGGTCTCCAAGTTGTTCTAAATATTATATATAGTTGTGACTTAGTCATTGTCACAATTTAAAATATAAATATTCATCATGGCTGCATCTTTTGTTCTTAATGTTATTGATAAAATGCACAAAAATAGAGGTTTGAGGGTGTTTTAGACAGAAAATATCCAAATGGATTACATGTCTGATGCCGAGTTAATCCAGGTGTACCTATTGCAGAGGCAATACCTCTACCACATCATACATATACTGCAGGGTGATATAGAACGACCAACAAGAAAAAGTCATTCTATTAGCACAGGGATACAATTACAAACCCTTATTACTTATGCATTTTTTTGTCCATTGATTCATAAGATACACTTTTACACATTTTGCAAATAATCATTTTACTTGCATGTTCTGTTAAATAATCATGTATGTAATATAATCAAAGGGGTCCTGATTTTGGAATAATGAATATATTCTATTCTATATTCTCTTCTAAGCAAAATGCTTTTGAATCCGGTTGGATCCGCATATTAATAATACCCAACACTTCATAACGGAATAGAATACCTCGTTCTGCGAATAAGACCTGCACTGACAAGCAACTCCTTTCATTGCATTTGACACTCTCTTGGGAAAAAGTTTCCTTGACAGCATTGTAAACTTTTGCATTTTATGAATTTAACTTTTAATTCCAAAACTCTGGAGATGTCAGACTGTGTGAACTTTTATTCCAGAAGCAGATGATAACACTGAATGTCGAGCCCGAAATATAATCGTTTGGTTGTGGAAACTACTCGAATAGAGTATAATAAGAAATTCGTTTATATTAGTAATGAATCCATCATTTGACTTTGTTTTCATATTTTATTTTTTGTTAACATCGAAAAGAAAATGTGAATAATATTTCTTTTAATCATCGGGATCGATAATTTCTACTTTTGTAGTGTTAAAAACATGGACTTTTACACCAGTTATAACCATATGGGAGGCGGGGGGTATCATTTAGTGAGCTCATCGCTCACAGTACCTCTAGTTAATACTAGTATTCAGAATAATATTTATACCTCATCAAGTTCTCAGAATTACCTAATTAAGTACTCTTTTTTGACATTTTTTTTCCAAATAAATATAGTTGACTTCACTGATCTATACACTTGCATGT
>PRKT01000271.1:140755-143255 GCA_003671525.1 Saccostrea glomerata | reverse complement strand
CAGCGCCTATAAAATGGGTATTTGGGCCACTTTCTGTGAAAACATTGCTTTAAACAAGTCATTTTGAATACCTTTCTTTACATTTTTTGTGATATTAGTGAATATTCTTTAAATTTATATTTTTCAGAAATCCTGTATTGGCCAATCGTTACTCTCGTTACATAAATATTGGCGCATGACTGGAAAGTGAAAGTAGACAAAAACAAGCAAGCAAGAGAAACACTGAAAAGATAATCATGTTGTACTTAGAAGATTATTTAGAGAGTGAGTATAAATTTATTCAATAAAATTATGTGAGAGATGAAAAAGATTATGTATGAGTAAACAGTTTTGTTTGAATAACTCGGTTTAGATCCAATTGACATTTTGAAATTATTTAAACATGCATGCAATCATAGTTGAATCCACACTTTTCAAAAGTTATGTCCCTAGGCCGCCAACTTAGGGGATAAACTCATGGATTCCTCACAGTAGCCTTTGTAGTTTTCAGGTTTGTTACTTTGTCATTTGACTGGGAAAAATCGGTGCGTAGTGTATACTGATTGCCCCATTTTGGTGCTACCCACACATCCAAAGAATACAATGTAAACACAGTGGATTCAACACAGCCCGTCCAAATGTTTGGTTGCATAAAGAGGAGAAATGTTGTTTCTTTCCCTTTTGACATTTTGGTTGACCCCGCAAAGGGACTTAATTTGTGTAAAGTGTGGATTGGTCTATTAATTATATTCATGAATGTATCAGGTCTTCAGGCACAATCCCTAGATTTTGCTACGTAGCTTGATTTATCTAGATAGCTTTATTTACCTACCCGAAGTTGCTTTATCTAGCAGTCACTCAAAGTTTTACCTTGATTTTAAAGTAAAGGGTTTCAAGATCTGTTGTAACAGCTAGGCTAGGTTCATATATGAACAGAATCTCTATGGACCCTACAACTAGGGCTGAAACGATATGCCTCTTTCATGGTTTGATATGTATCGTAAAATTTTGTCTAGGTTCAGTTATTTTCAATACAATTACATTTTGATAGAAGGAAACAAAGTCAACCATTGTTTCTATCATGTTTCCTTTTACTTATTCTAGAATTGTCAAATAATTTATGTGCAAAATGGATAGAAGAAATCAATTTAATTAATTTGACCGTTAAAAACTATCTTACATACTAAATGTCCAAAAAATTTACGTTTCTGAACTAATTATACAGAGGAACATGTTTATCCTTATGCTAAACCCGACTGAATGACAATTCCGACTGAAAAACAAACCAAACCAAAAATTGAGATTTTGTACTGTGTATTGAACCGAAAAAAACCGAACCACTGTAACAGTTTCACTCCTTCTTACAGCAAATTCTTATTTCAAAGTGGCATTTTTGTCAGTTGAAGTCAATTGTCAATTGAAGTGGTCAATTTTGCCAGTAGCCGGAACGCAATTATATTACTATCAAAAACCTAGCTATACACAGCGTACAATGTTGTACTGGCTATCATCAGTTCAATAAAAAAAATTGAAAGAAAAAACCTAAAAGAATTTTACTTCCAAAGCATCAAGATTGAGATTCAGAACTTCTCGAAAGTTTCGGATAAAATCAGTAAAAACCCGACGAAGTGACGAAAATATGACATCAAATAAAAAGTCCTTTTTACTTATGACACATGCGTCAAACAATAGTTTTTTGTCATTGAGATTGCATAAAATCATTGTTTGTATAAAAATTGTTGCAATGTAAAAGCCACAATGTTGCTACATTGCACCGCAAAGGATGATTGGGGGTTTGTAATTTTTTTCCTGTGTACACATTAGTGATTCAGCGATAGTCGCCGACGATCGAAAAATCGTCGTTGGAAGCTTGGCGATGCCGACAATCGATAGCTTAACAGCATAATCGATTGTCGCTAGGCCTATATGTATAGCTACTTTAAACATAATGCTAAATCTTTATATATATATATGTATTTTTTTTTTCGTGTAGTGTACCGTTTTTCCGTTTGTAAAAAGATGATACTTCATTTTTTATGCATCTTCCATGTGCATATACAAGTTCCGATCGTCACCTGTAGGTCTACTAACAGTGCATTTAACTGAGTCAGTGAATAATTTGTAAATACAGTGGCGGATCCAGAGGGGGGGTTACGGGGGTTGCAACCCCCCCCCCCCCCTTTGGATTTGCAAAAAAGAAACAGAAATAAGAAAGTTCCAATTTTTTGTTGTGCTTTTACTATAGAAAATGTTAGGTGAAAGGCTAATGTTGTAATATATAAAGAAATTCGGTTGTAAAAACTAAATAAAACCCCATCCCTTTACAAAATAGGATTTTCAGGTTCAGAGATTTATTTTCCTTTCTTTTTCAAAAACTTTCAGGTATTGTATACAAGTACTTTTTCCCAGATTGATTAACGTCCCACTTTCAAAAACCATACTCCATCCTGTATCGATATTCTATTGAGTTATTTAACTATATGTATGTGTACAACGTACTTTTAACTGTTTTCGCCTTCAA
>PRKT01000271.1:125573-129922 GCA_003671525.1 Saccostrea glomerata | reverse complement strand
GGGGGGGGGGGGGGGGGGAGTAAATTCAAACCTGATGTGCTCAGGTGAGCGCTGTGGTCCCTGGGCCTCTTGTTTAACTTCATTTGCTGATACATACTGATGAGAGCTTTTCAACTGCATCAACATTTGTTGACCTAGGTCCTTCCTTTGACCTTGACCTCACTTTCCTAAATTAGTGTCAAACTTTATATGCCAATACATACTGATGTAAGCACATCAAATGCATCACTATTCAAGATATTCTGGAAAAAAATTTCAAACACTTAACAGTAATACAAATTTTCATGTTGCATTACTAATATTCCCTCGGGGGGCATTCATGTCCTATGGTCATATTTCTAGTTGCTTGTGTGTCTGTATGTTGAGATACTCCCTCATATAGCGTCTAGTCATATGCTTAGAGGATAAAACATGACTATAGGAAAGCTTTAATTCATTACATTAAATTTAAAACACTTAATATGTTCAATTGTCTTTTGTACATGCAGAACTAATTATGTCAAAGTCCTTCACTCCATTGACCTAGTTTTGTTTTTCCTGTCTAGCAAAGTAGAATCATAGCATGAGTGATTTTACTTTTAAAGTTCAAACCTCAACTCTTTAGATCTTGTTTTTATGTAAATTGTTATTTTCTCATTTACTTATTGTAAAGCTTGTTTATTTATTGATTCTTGTGGGCTGTAATATGCTTGTCAGTTGATAATTTTTAAGATTAGAATATAATGGAGGAGTGAAAAAGCTAATTAGATTATCTTTTTTACAGTGTCCAATTGAATGGTTTCACTATGGTTGTGTTGGTCTCACTCAAGCCCCCAAAGGGAAATGGTTCTGTCCACAGTGTACAGCGGCCATCAAGCGTCGCGGTCGGAGGAACTGACCTACGTCCAATACTTCACGGAGACTAGCAGTGTGTGTCTGATCATCTTGTATATACACATGATTGTATGGGACTTGTTTTACATTATGTTTTTTCACATTAGTGCTTATGATATGGCATTGTACTGATTTTTGTACGTTTGTTACTATATGTGCATTCCAATAATACTGAAAAGAAACTTGTAAAAAAAAAAATGTTAATTGTGGGTCATTTTTTAATCAGACTGAGGAAATCCAAGAAAAATTTCACAATGAAGACAAAATGTACTTATATTATAGACTTTAAAAGATAACCTTATTTCCACCTACCCAAATAAGCCAAGAATTCAGAATTCAATTTTTGTGATTAAATTGCCAAGATGTACTGGTACACGTTTTATTGTTTTTCTACAAGATCTTTTTGCATACGTATAAATGTAAAGTAAGTATATGGATTTAATATAACTTAACAGTAATTGCCGATTTTTCTTTAGACTGAATAGTTTGTTAACATAAGCATGAAAACATGTCCTCTTGGGATCATTTTTTGTACACATATAATATGGAAATATTGCTCAAAATTGTAATGCTGCTTCCACGATGTTGAAAGAGTTAGTACAGTAGATAAGAAAATAAATCACTATCCTCTAACACAAATTATAATGATTTTTTTTACCAATAATCAGATGTTCTTTTTGCCAATTTCCACATACTGTAGACTTTACTTTTTTTTCATTCTGCTACACTATGTATATGTGTTCAAAAGTCACAGCATTATAAACATTAGGGACATATCTAGTAATGATAAAACAAGTGTACATTATTTTCTCGAAAAGAAATAATACTTCTGTGGCACAGTGACTCTGTGGAAAAAAAGTATGTGACATTTGTTGTTTTTCCAAGTTGTAAAGTACCGTGTATTGACAATTTGAATGAAAATTTCTATTTGTGCCTTTTGAACATTAGGTATTTGCTGTCATTTTTATGCGTGTTTGTTTTTGGATATGTGTACATGTACGAGATAAATTTAAAAAGCTGGAATAAAAGACATTTCCTCTGACAATTACTTTTTTCCATGTTTTTTGTGCATTAAATGTTGCTTATTTTGTACCTTTGTTACAATAAAAGAGTGAAAACCTACTATAGTTTATTAGATCTTCTGTACCCCATTGTCTCAAGCCATGGTCAGGATTCTCCATATAGCTCTCTCCTATCCATAGCTGCTTGATCACAAAGAGTGTCGTAAAGGACACTTGTTACATCGATATGGATCGATGTAAGCATCCTCAAGTAGTTAGAAAATCCTTCCCCCCTCCACCTTGTTAATTTTTCAGTCCTGATTTGTGCTGCACCTATTTCCTAGCCTCTTCTTAAAATCACATCAAACTGTAAATGTGCATCATTTTCATTAGAGTAAATCTGTAGCTTCTTGACCAGGTTTGGATCAATTGTCTTTAAAGGTATATCATGCACAGTCGCAAAACTATGAAGTTTTGGTTTGCAGTGTGATTTGGGCCTAAAACCTTCGGTAAACATGTTCATCTCAATCCAGTCTTTCAATAATATGTAACACAAGTAAAATAATTCATACAATTTATTCTCTGTACAAAACACAGTTCATTTTCATTAAAAATATGGTTGAATAAAATAATGAGGAAATGCTGCTGGAAATGGAAATTGAAAATGGCAGTAATTCACTAAAATTGGGTATTGCTTTTAACTTTTTTTTTATCAAGAAAAAAAAATGAATTTTGAAAAAATAAAAAAATTAGTCTGTATGTAAATGAGGCATCAAATGACAATTCAGACATTCATATAACATTTGATCCAATAAAATCTGTTATATAATTTTGGACAAACCTGTACATACTTTGAACCGTCAATAACAACAGATATACACAATGAAGTTCTTAACACCAAAACAAATGACTTATAAAGAAACAATAAATAGTAACAATCAATTGAACAGACAAGACCATGTTGCCTAGCTAGTAAAACATACACATCAGATGACATACAGCACAATGATCAAATCATATCTCCATACAAGGTCCATCTTTCTATTGGGTGACTTGCCCTTGTAATTTTGTTTGTTCCGTGAGGGATGGGGCCTAAGTATTGATCATCAGACATACAATCTTATCACATTCAGTTAAAAATTCTCTATTATCATCCATTACAATAAATAACATTTCTTAGATTCTCTCTAAAATGAACATGCAAGTACCTTTTTTCTTTTTCGTGAAAAAGGTGTCCATAGAATAATTTGTTCACTTAAATTTGTACATATTTACTTGTTCATGCCATTTAATGACAAAAAAAGTCAAATTTCATTTTTATGGAGGATTTCCATTTGCAAATTCATAATAATTAAAGAAATAGATTTACTTTAGTAATTCCAATTCATTACAAATAAATTGCACTGAAAACTACAGCTATTGATATTGAATATTCCACGAATTCACCCCCAAACAATCAGATTTTAAGCTCTAAGATAAGAAAATCAGAACCTACACCAAGCTTCCTTTTTAAAAAAGTGAGAATCTTGTCTTGTTTGTCCATCTGGGACCACACTTGCCATTTTTAGCCTTTTTCACAACTCCACAATTATTTTTATGTCCCAAAAAAAGTAGTATAAAAGACTGTGTGCCTGCTCATATCTTGGTGTGAAAGCAAGTAAACTCAATGTCAATGCTCGACTTCATGCCTGACAGCTGTACAAATGTACTTAATCCTGGTCCTAAAATTCCGATTCCCCCGACCTTTGTCACTGTCCAAGTTTGGATTCACACCTGACAGGTGTTGTTTGTACCTAGTCCTGGTCCTCTAATTCTGAGTCCCCTGACAGTGGATTAGGTTCTCCTGTGACACTACATCTGTGGAGGATCGCCTTTTCGTAAGCCTTTTGAACAGCTTTCCTGACGTTGGGTTTTTTGTTTTCTAGTAATTTAGCTTTATCCAGCCCGGAGTCTACTCCTAGTGGTTCCAACTTATTCCTGGGTAGCCATTGCCTGTGGTAAGCAGAAAAAAGTCTTTACTTTACCCAGAGTAAAATCTATACATGTGTACTTTGTTTTAGCTCACTGCAATGTAAATAAATTATGGACGGGACCCCTATTATTTTCATGCAATATTCTTTTATAAGAGCAAGCTTACCATGTGCGTTTGGTGTCGAAGAACAGTATGAGGTAGACCGGCTCATCGTACTTTCTCTGGAGAGCCAGAACATCATCAGGTGGAACTGGTATCGGTACCCCATTGTGAAAGTAACCCGTTTTTGGCATTTTCGGATTTATAATCTGCAATCCAAAACAAATCAGTAATAACAGGCTGATTAACTTGCCTTAAAATGTTTGTAATAAAATAGTGTGGAGATTACGATTAATGATTTAAGACCTTTTAAGAGTAAAACGGAGAATGATGACCAAATTGATCTTTTCCAGGACTTACCAATGCTGGGTACCAAGGGTATCCCCGACACTTAGCCCAAACTA
>PRKT01000271.1:38073-120573 GCA_003671525.1 Saccostrea glomerata | reverse complement strand
GAAAAAGGGGAAAAAATACCATGTCCTGGAATGTAAAAATAAGTTTTGAGTCAGGCCATTTTTAGTCAGTCAGTTGGGAGAGGGCAACGAAACAATTTTTCAAAGATGGCCTTATATAAAAGCAAAATCTCATTCATTTGGGCAAACCTGGTTTTCTAGAGGAATTTGCCACATCCATTTTGTCCAGCAATATTCTAAGCTGTTCTTCAAGAGGCATGCCATCTTTTGTGTCCTCTAAGAAGCTATCAACTGAAGAACAAAAAAGGAATCTTTTTAAGTTTTTATTTTTAAACCTTCCAAATCTTTCAGCATTGGAACATTTTTTGGATAAAAACAAAAGCTTACTAAAATACAAAGGAAGTCTTGATATCCTCATGTCCAGAGATATCAAATGGTGAAATAGGTTTAAACTTGAATTCAATTTATTTTATAAAAACTCAAGCACCACAAACAGCCAATACTGTTTAATTGAATGGGCATAAAAAGTGGATGTGGAAAGTGAGGATGAATAGTATTTTTCCTCTAACATGAATCTTGGTGACATAAAGCTCAAGTTCCAGTAACTGTATTCTAACACCTCATAGACACTGTGAAAGAGGTTTCCAATGTTTGACTACTTACTGTCCTCTAAGACAACAGGTTCTGGGATTGTTGGCACTTGTTCCATGTGTAGACCAGTGGCAGGGTCATACCCCACCCTCTCTGCTGTACGCCGGGCAGTCCGGATAACAGCCCCACCCTACAATATCACAAATATTTAATTACCTTACAAATGTTAAAATTTTTCAAACATTTTGCAAAGATTGCATAAATTGCTCTTTTGCAAATTAAACCTGTTCTACATTATGAATATAAGTTAAAATTGCAAATTGGATATGTACTACAATGACTGAATGGGTAAAACAAAAAGAACCACATTGTCAGCACACCTGATCTCTTAGTTTGACAGCAGCTCTATAGAACACTGTGTCTTTGGCATTATACTTCATACAATTCCTAATGATCTGGTCAAAATCAGACTCAAACTCGTCCATTGTGCAATACTGGTGACTATCAATGTTAGTCCGCATGGTCTCAAAGTCCATTGGTTTATCTATGTACTCAAGATAATCTGGAACCTGTCATGAGAATTGTATTTTGTTTTACAGTGTATAAAAAAACTCAACATAGTCAATCAGCCTCATGGGTTACAAACATAATTCTATATAAGTTGTATCAGGAGATTTTTCCAGACAATGATTTAAAAAATTGCATTAAAAAATTGTGTATCAAAATTGTTCTGCCTTCTATCCCATGCAGACTTCTTGCATTTGACTTTTTTATTTTCCTCATTCTTTCATATTTTGAATTACTCCCCTTTTATTCTTAACATCTATATGCAGGAAAATTTCCGACAAAATGGTAAAAATGAGAAATCGCAGGTTTATTCAGTACTACTCCCTATGTTTTCTATTACCTCATCAAGTGACACCGGTTCTGTGAAAAAATTGGAGGAATCTTTCTCCACTAGTTGCTCAAGAGTGGAGCGCAATAACACAGCAAAGGGCTGGAGCTGCAACTCCATTGCCATCTGATGTACCTTCAACTAGAATGAAAAATAAGATATTGTCAACTTTCAATATTTCTTAAAATAAATAATCTTACCATACACAATAGACATTCAATTTTTTTAATTGGATATGGTTTCCATTTCACAAGTTCGACAGAATTAATTTTATATTTTCACAAGTGAAATCTTATGAGTGAAAAAAATTCTATATTCTACAATATACAATATAGCACTGAATTTTTATTTATAACAATTTTCTGTTTGCCTTTATCTTCACTTTATTGTCACAGACTGCGGTGTCATAGTTGAGCAGTTGAGATGTCATAAGTAAGAGATTGTGAGATTGGAAACTTGTAAACATGGACTTTATCAACCTTTTCGAGACACTTTATAACAGTCCAGAAAGTAAGTTTTAAACCTCTTTCGTAAATGGAAGGAAAATCTCAAGTTGTACTACACTTCTGAAATTTTTGTCAACCTGTGACAAATTATCACCTACATTGTGAAAAATATGTTTTATTCAATAGATAAATTAATGCATTTTACTGATATTTGTTTTTAAGAATGTCATGTTAAGCATTCATCTACATTACTACATCCATTACTGTTTTACAATGTCGTACCTGCTCCCTCTTGAGTTTTTCTCGCTTCCTGATCAGTTCTACCAGTAGTCTAGCCTTCTCCAGATCCTGCCTCAACCTCTGCCAATACTTCAGCTGCTCTTTTAGGGCGTTACTCTGTTTATCATTTTTGGTCTTCAAATTGAAAAGACAAGACTTTTTTCAAAAATTTCATACTCATTGGAACTTAAAAATATTGATTTAAAAAATAATTTTTGCATTATAAGATAATCCATCTATGCAAAACAAGAAATCATTTTTCGGATGTTGCTTCTAAGGAGCACGGCTCTTGCACTTCTTTACGGGAAATGGGCCTGAGAGAATTTATTTTTACCTCATGTTTGTTCCTGGTCATGTGATTTGACTGTAACCTCCTAAGAAGGGGCACACCATTTCTGGACTGCCTCTTCAATGTCCAGTAACTCAACAACTTAGTCAGGAATGGCTGCTTCTTAGGTAAGCTGATCATGTTGGTTATTTTAGACAACCTATAATTTATGAAGAAGGAAAAATTTTTTACACATTAAAAACTACTTTACCGTATCATTAGCATAATTCTACATTCACTAAATGCATAAAAATTCATAAAACCTTTTGTATCTTCATTTGGATAACTTGGTTCATGGAGTTCAGAGAAACTATAATTATCAAATTAAAATATGACTATTGAAAAAATTGCATCTTGAGTCCAGAATGAATCTTTTTTTTTAATTACATTGGGACCCCATTACATTCATATGGATCTACGCATACCTTGATTGTGGAATAATGGGTAAAGACACAACAGGAAGAGCATTGCGTTTCTCCGCTAAGATTTTTCGGGCCTTTTTCATTTTCATTTTGGACTTTTCCTTGGCTTTTTTGGCTGACGCCGACTTATTGTCGTCCTCAGAGCTGTCACCCCCAGTGAGACAGGGCATGCAGTCGGAATCCGCCGGGGTGTGAACATCACAATACACTGTCTTCCTTACACTCACAGTTAATCCACTAGCACTAGATTCTTTGATAGGTTCAATTTTCATGTAAAGTCCTGCTTGTTGAGCACAAGTTACATGAAATGCTGTATAACAGTTTGTTTTGTGACACTGAATACAGGCCCCTGTACCTCGTTGCTTACATATGTAACATGATAATTTCCACCGTGCTGGTGGGATATTATCAAAACTATCTATCGGTTCTAAAAACACTGTATTTGCAAACCCTACTTCTGGAATCCATAGAGCACACACAACATGGGCCCAGCGGCCATCGTCAGTCTGCTTGAATGCCCCACCTTTGTTTGGACACAGACAACAGTCAACGGCTCGAGATGGGGATTGTAAACACCTCCGACAGAGCCATTGTCCCTCTGGAATATATGGTACACCATAGCACTCCTGATGCACTGCTAAATTACACATGTCACAGAATAGAATCACATTACTGTTCTGGCATTCACCGTCTTGACAAATATTGCACACTGCATCCTCATCTATGGAAGGGCCTAGGTCCTTTCCTGAAGTTTGACTTTGAAAGAAGGCCTCTTTCTCAAATCTGTCCATTAGCAACTCAAAGTCCTCCTGTTTAACCTGAGCAATGCCATCTTCTTTCCTACTTTTGTTCAGGATTTCTAACCAGGCATGGTCCTGTAAATAATCAAAGTAATTTAGCAAGCTATGATAAATTTTCAAAATTGATTTATTCACTTGCATACTAGATTAAATAACAACTGAAATCAGGGTTGTCCCTTTAAACTAAAACAGTATCGTACATTAAGAAAAACACTGTGAAATACATAATTATAGGAAGGTTAATACCCCAGTCCAGGGGTTTTAAGGACAACCCTGTTTTATATATTATCAAAGGTAGGTTATTACCCCAGTCCAGGAGATTTAAAGACAACCCTGTGTTATATATCATTAAAGGTAGCTTAGTATCCCAGTCCAGGGGTTTTAAGGACAACCCTGAGAAATACATTATTTTTTACCTCTTCATCCATGTCGTACTCCACTTCCTCATCCAGCTCCTCTGACGACTTTTCAATATAGCGATAGTACGAATTCTGTCTGTTTGAGATCTTGTTTGGTTTAATGTAATCATCTATGACTTTGTACTGAGCCTCTGGTAATTTAGCTGTGGATTGACCCTGGGTTGGTGGCTCCTTGCGAGCTTTCTGTGTTTCACTGACTTTTGTTTTTAGCGGAGTTTTCTCAGCCTTTTCCTCTTTTTCCGTGTTGTGGTGGTTGTCAATCTCATCCTGGGTAATGATTTCAAGGGGTTCATAGATATTTATTCTGTGAAGTCTACCCTCTAAATCAATTTCAACCAGTCTTTGTGCCTCAGCATATGTTAGAGTTTCTCTGCGTTGTGGGACAACAAATTCTGGTGGTGTAGGGGACCGTCGCATAGACCTGTGGTGGCCCCACTTGGTCTTTTTCTTTCCAGGTTTCTTCCCTGGTGAAGGGGAGTTATTTTCTGGATTGTCATGATCAAAGTTGTATAAATGAAACTGAATTCCACAATAGCTTTTGTAGATTTTCCCACATGATCTTACTGGGCATTCATACGGAGGCTTTGTGGCCTTCAAGTTTTGGCAAAACTCCTTTACATCAAAATCATACACCATCTTGAAGTGAGTAATATATCATTCCTCTTCATAGCCTACAAGTACAAGAAAGTATTATAGGATGTGAAAAAGAATTATTTTATGTAATTTGTAGACATGACAGCTGATCTTTTGCTTGTTAAAATACAGGTACGGACTTGTAAAAGTTTTGGCTAAGAAATCAATCAAAATCAATCACAATTTGCCTTTACAATAATTACAAATCCCTATCAGCTGCTCTCTCGAAATCACTATTCTGTGAACATATTTATAATCCAATGCATACAATTTCCACAGCAGATCCCTATAAAACTTGCCAATGTTAATATTGAACAACAGATGCCTCATTTAACCTGCAGAACCCTGCAACATGATGTCTCACTATTCAGTGACAAACAAACACAGCTGCCACACAAGATACATAATCAGTAGATATTGATTATTGGTAAAACCTTTGACCTGTGTACTTTATCACTAGAAACGCTAACAAAGGCCTCCTGGATATCTCAGAACAAAGAAATGGGGATGCCTGTTGGGATAAAAAAAAACTTGGACAGGAAATCACAGCAATTAAAAGAGTTTCCTGTTGGAGGATCATCCGACAAAATCTCACAGGAAGTAAACACTGGTTCTATTTATAGATCACGACCCATGTTTTCTGCAGAAAGAAAATCCCGGCAAGGAATCCCATTCTTAAAATGTGCCTTTGATTACATTTTACGAAAACAAACGATGAAAATACACCAAGTAAAATCAATTCTGCCTAGCGCGCACTACACCGCAACGAGATATCACCTAAGCCTGCGTCGACACGCACAAAACGGGCGCAAGCAACAAGCCATGGTCGATTTAGCGAACAATGAAAACCGACAGGCTAACACTTACCCAGCGTGTACATTTGAGAATCATTGATTTATCTGAATAAAATTGACACCATAGCATTTGCTAATCACCACTTAATATTCCTGTATTAATTAAAATTACGCCACTCATCTCTAACTTATGTAAAAGTGGCGTTATTTACCTGAATTTTACAAGGCGTCCTCCATCGAATTGTGGTTTTAACCGCTGTGCGCATCCTGATGCGCAGAGTCTTATGAATTCCATTTCCGCTAATGATGGCGCGAAATTCGATCCTTGTAAAATCGATAGAATATTTAGCAGCTACGAGTCAGTGCACTGAGGGATCTAGAGGGCGACCAGGCCACCCTTTTATGTGCAAAATAAAAATAATATTTAATAAATTATTTCTTTGGTAAGTCTGTGGGCTTATACGGTACCCCTCCCCTCAACTGTCGACCCCTCCCCCCTTTTCAATTAAGATTTCGGGATTTCCGCAACAGTTACTGTTGTTGTTTGTTATACAAATCAAAGTCAATATTAATATGCTGAGTAGAAAGTTTCAAAATTTTATTTTTTCCTTTTATTTTGTCATACACATCTCGCCACTGAGATGAGATATAATCATTGATAAATAATAATTAAATGCTCAGTTTTTTCAGAGACATAACTTTTAATGTTATTTATGCCTCTGCTTTTTTTACTTCTGAATAAGGTGACGACCCGTCGTCGCAAACCACGGCCAAAATGTACGTACGATCCTCTACCAAAGCTATAAGCGGACTCAAAACCGTGGATTGAGAACAAAAAAAATGACAAGGCCAAAGCTCTTATTTGTAAGGGGTGTGTGGGTTAATATAACACTGGTCAGCGACAGATTATTTATTTTCAACATCTGCCCCCAACCCTTCCGAATCAAATGGTTGGACATTTCTTACATGTAAAAGTCATAGGCGCTCCCCATGTAATTCTGTAAATGACGTATGATAAGTATAGGTCTACCCCTCTATACTATAAAATCAATTTTTGATTTTATATAGAAGGGTGGACCTATATATACTTATCATACGTCATTTACAGAATTACATGGGGAGCGCCTATGGTAAAAGTGTTTAAATAGTTGTGATCTATGAGATTAATTGATAGCAGTCACGAAAATAAAAATTAGACATCGCTGAAAATAGCACTCAAAATGATTTGATGATTATAAAAAACTATATATTTTCAGCGATTTAGAGCTGATTTTTATTTTAATTAACGAGTGGATTCAGACACATATCTATAAAACACATGAAATGGCACACAATACGCCGCTGATTTATTGTGCAAGAACATGTTTGAATGATTTAAAGCTGATAATATTTTGGAAAATTATCAGTTCAAAAGGTACAATGTACACATCGTCGCAAACCACGGCCAAAATGTACGCTCCTCTCCCATTCTGGAGAGAGCTATGCGAACTCCGGACTGTGGCTTGAGACGATGCAATGTACAGTGCTGTAAATTTTTTGTACATGTAAGCTTTCACACCAGTACTGTTTCCTTTTTTCCGGGGGTTTGAGAAGTTGATGAAAAACAAACTATAACTTACTAACTAACAAACAAAAACCAAAAAAATTACTTATTCATAATTTTTTCTCTGAAAGATTGTGTGGTATCTTGAATCTCCTTCTTGCCGTGCTTGAATTCTTGAGAGTTATCTTTCTTGTTCCATAAGTTAATACGCCCTCTTGAAGTAGTCAGCTCTATAGTTTTTGTAGTGGATCTTTTGGGAGAGTTCGTCCGTCTGTCTGTAAGTCTAGCACCATCTTTTGTATCAACAACTACTCTTATACCAGTGAATGAAATTTATAATTAATGAGACTACAAATTCTTGTTATATACATTTAGTGCCATTGGTTGGCATAAAGAAATCTTTTAGAATACTAAGCGGCCCCCACTTTTTTCCCCAACATTACCTTTACTATTGAAAATGTCTATTGAAAAGTTGGTTGGCCCTCCTACTTCTTACCATAGTATAATGATATGAAGGATATGTAGTATTGTATGGGAAAAAAATGTAAATGAAAGGAAGTTGGCCTTGAAAAAAAAAAGTTAGCCACTAACAACCCCCCCCCCCTCCCGAAATAGGATTTTCGAGTTTGGGCTATTCTCTCTCTCTTTTTTTTTCTTTGCTTGTCAACTTTTTCAGGTAAGTAAAAAAAAAATTCTCTGGTCCCCCCCCCTTTCAAAAACGATGCTACGTGCCTGTACTAAGTATGTATAAGAATGGAGAAACATTGTTTATAATTTCACCCGAATGTACGAAAGCCTACAAGGGTCAAATTAGAAAATGAAGAAAAAAAATTAAGTCGTAATAACGACTTTTTATCTCGTAATAACGACTTTATCTCGTCATTACAACTTCTTATCTCGTAATAACAACTTTCTTAAGTCGTAATAACGACTTTTTATCTCGTAATAACGACTTTTTAACTCGTTATTTCGACCTTCTTAAGTCGTAATAACGACTTTCTTAAGTCGTAATAACGACTTTTTATCTTGTTATTACGACTTATTATTTAAGGAATCACTTTCTAGTTAGTATAGTATGCCAGGGCATCAACGATAGTAGGAAACATGGGATAATTTGCATAATGGGCGAAGCCAGTTATGCATGAATTATCTCTGTTTCCCACTATCGTTGATGTCCCTGGCATACTATACTTACTAGAAAGTGATTCCTTATATTTCCATTTCATTGTGAAATAAAATTGTAGATTTAAGACTTTAAAAATGTAGACATAGACTTAAGTTACACGAGGACTTCCATGCCAATTTCAATAGTCCTCGCCCACTGACGTCAAACACATAGGCAGCCGCACGAGATTTACATGCATATTGGGCCTCCTTAGCGTCAGACACAGAGACAGATGCGCACGAGATTTGCATGAATATTAGACCTCCTTAGCTCCTGACCTATCGACCTGCCTAATTTACATTCCAGCAGAATTATCAAAAAATAAACTCCGACAACTTTCAAAGAGTTATCACAGAGAAAAAAAATTAGAAATGGAAATATCTTGTAATAACGACTTTCTTAAGTCGTAATAACGACTTTTTATCTCGTTATTACGACTTTCTTGAATGCGTCTTTTTTCAATGGTTTGCTATTTTTGACCTTTCCGTATTCCGGAAACTTATGACCGCCTCGTGAAGTTGATTTATACATCAAACTGACAAAATAAAATGAGTATCATCTGCTTATTAGGCACGTTAACGTTGCAGGGCGGGGGTGGAGGCTTCCCTATTATAAACATAACTTTACAGTAAAACACGTTTAGTACGAACACGGATATAGCGAATTCACGGATATAGCGAAGTTCTTCTGGGTCCCCGGCAAAATTCTTAAGAAATCTTTGTAAAATTCTACGGTTATAACGAACTCTGATATAACGAATTTACGGATACAGCGAACTGATTTTGAGTCCCGTTGAGGTTAAATATAATGAATTTTACATCTTTTATAACGAACTTTCAAAGATCTCAAAATTTGATCAATTAAACTGACTTTGTTTTCTTTCAGCATTTGTATATAAAACTCAATTCATAATAAAACCTTAGTTATCGAAGGTATGTTATGTAGGCCTAATATTTGCTTCCCTAACATATTTGATAGTAAACACTTGAAGGAAAACATGCATATTGCGAATTCCCTATATATGGTTATACGAATTCGTTATACGGATATAACGAATTACGGATATAACGAATTAAATTCACAGGTCCCCAGGACTTCGCTATAACCGAGTTTTACTGTATATGGTAATTCGTTTATATATAGCATAGACTTTCACGTTGATATTTTGAAAGTTTTTGTCTGTGAACGAGGAATGTAAAAGAACATTTGAACAACAATTCAAACCCCTTTTTTGCAAATAAATACATCATATATCTACATAGGCATTGATAATTGGGGCTTACTGAGTAGCCCCCAAACATTTTTTGTTGGTTAACACCCCCCCCCCTCCCTTTAGTTTGCTTTCGACACGCGCTTATGTATCATATATACTAGTAATATTTTGAAATGATTTCTGCGATGTGCAACACTAACGTCTTCAATTTAGCGGCATATTGATTTAGATTATAAGTGTGTAAACAAAACAAGTCCAAATATTGTCAATAATTACAGATTTTTCTACGGAAGCGTAAATGGCTCTACACTTGTTGTGTTATAACTTTGTATTTTATCGCTTGAAGTTTTATCGACTGAAATAATATACTGTATTGATTTTCAGATATTGATTAAAACAAAATATTTAACCATATCTTTATAATATTGTTGACATGATAAAATAAAGATATAGTTATATCACTTTTTATTTATGAATATTTGCGATAAAGAAGTCAGAGTAAAGTGTTTTTGAATTATTTTGGCGGGGGCGGGAATTCCAATGAACCTTCACTTCACTCGGGATTCAGTGAAAGCTTACATGTATGTATCATGTCAGCATGTACGATTAAAGGCTGAATCAAATTAAAAAGTATATTAAAAAGGGAGATGGAGACAAATTGAAAGTTATAATCCATAGTGGGCTGTTGCACCGATCACCACTTTTGAAGAGGGGGAGACAAGAGTATCTTTGTGTATCTTCCGTATTTTTCTCATAAATAAATTGTCATTTATAACTAAACAATCACGCGTTTTCAGCTACACGACACCGTTATACCGGGCACGTTTCCGTTTTCTCTCCTAGAAGGATCAAGTTAAAAAAAATGTTTCAAATGAAAAAATAAATAAATAAAAAGTCGTTATTACGAATTAAGAAAGTAGTAATAACGAGATAAAAAGTCGTTATTACGAGATAAAAAGTCGTTATTACGAATTAAGAAAGTAGTAATAACGAGATAAAAAGTCGTTATTACGAGATAAAAAGTCGTTATTACGACTAAAGAAAGTCGTTATTACGAGATAAAAAATCGTTAATACGAGATAAAAAGTCGTTATTACGACTTAAGAAAGTCGTTATTACGAGATAAAAAGTCGTAATAACGAGATAAAAAGTCATTATTACGACTAAAGAAAGTCATAATTACGACTAAAGAAAGTCGTTATTACGAGATAAAAAGTCGTTATTACGAGATAAAAAGTCGTAATAACGAGTTAAAAAGTCGTTATTATGACTTAAGAAAGTCGTTATTACGAGATAAAAAGTCGTTATTACGACTTAAGAAAGTCGTAATAACGAGATAAAAAGTCGTTATTACGACTTAATTTTTTTTTCTTCATTTTCTAATTTGACCCTTGTAGGCTTTCGTACGAATGTACGTAATGCATTATAGATTTTTTAAAAGTGCTTTGCGAACGACAGAAAAAAAATTCTCCAATCATATAGATATTGTAAAATCCTAACATATTAATTCAAGTTGAATGAATTTTTGAAACAGATTTATTGTAGAAAATTCAAATACAAAATTAAAATCGTTGTCAAAATTAAGAAAATTTTCAAAACTGAATATTATCCTGTGTATAAGTGATTATACATGCTTACTTCTTTGATTTTTCAAATTTCTTTATACATGTACAGGGTGTATTTGTCTTTTTTTTTTCATTCTTAGCTGTTATTTTATGCCCCCGTAATCGAAGATTCAGGGGTATATCATTTTTGCCCTGTCACTCCGTCTTTTTAGCTGTCTGTTTATCTGTTTCTCCGCAAAAAATGCCCATAACTTTTGAGTGGGTGAGACTATGTCGGCTTTCATATCATATATTTCATAGATATATTCCTTGTGAAATTTAGACAATTCTTTGGTTACCACTAAATTTGACCTCGTGACCTTGGAAATTGACCCACTATTACAAGAAAACAGTTTAGCCATTGCCATAATTTATTAACAGTTGGCGCTAGGGTTTTCATACTTTACGTGTGTATTCATTGTGACAAGATCTTTCAACAGGTAAACATAATTTTGGCCTTGACCTAAGAGTTTAACCCACTTAAAAAATAACCATGGCTATAAATTTTGAACAGTAAGTACTAGGGCTATCATATTTTACGGATGTATTCTATGTGTCAAGACCTTTACTTTGGATACCAGCAATTTTTAACTTGACCTTGAGGGACTTCAACCCTCGCCATTAGCAACCATACGAGGACATCAGTGTTTCACAGACACATTTTGTTGTTTGTTTATGTGCACCTCCTGTATCAATGATCTTTTTAGAGGGGATACAAACATTGAAATTGACAATTCAGCGCCGCTCATTTTCAAGGTGGTCATACAGGGGCACTATCCGGAAGTCACCGCCACAGGCACTTGGGGTATTAGAACCCCCCCTTTTCCCATTTTTGTTCTTTTTAAATCTGGTTTCGAGTCACCTTTTTCCTATTTTCCTATTTCAATAGCACTATATGTTATCAATAATGTAACTCTTTTGTCTCTATAAGCTGTTTTTAAACATTTCGTTTTCGACTGATACATACTAACCGCTTGTTATCTAGTGATCAGTCGAAAACGATAGATTTAAAAACAGCTTAAATAGAGACAAAATAGTTACATTGTTGATAACATATAGTGCATATCAAAATAGAAAAATAGGGAAAAGGTGACTCGAACCCAATCAGTCGAAAACGATAGATTTAAAAACAGCTTATAGAGACAAAAGAGTTACATTGTTGATAACATATAGTGCATATTAAAATAGAAAAATAGGGAAAAGGTGACTCGAACCCAGATTTAAAAAGAAAAAAATGGAAAAGGGGGGGTCCATATATACCTGCCTGTGGTCACCGCTATTCAAAACATGACGCATCGATACGACGTCCACACTTCTTGGGGGTACAAACCGATGACGTCAGAGGAGTAGTACATTACAGGGGTATATTGCCTCACAAAATCCCGGTCGCTGCGACACACACTTACTTCAAATTTTAAATTGGTTCGTCGGGGGTTTAAAGTGATTTATGATTTTATTTAAATCAATAAATAAGGAGGGGGATGTTTGTAAACAAGCGAAGAATTCGGGCACATTTACGCTCCTACAGATTAAATGATTATAGGGCAAGTATTTGTACTGCATATAGGCAAGTATATTCTCATGCAATTGCACCAGAAAAAGTCGCTAAGTTCATAAGTGTTTTGTTTACGACTAAGCACATGTATGTATTACGCAACACTGACATTATTAAAGCCTTAAAAAATGACTTGGGAGCAACATCGTATATCTGATATAGTGAGCATTTTTTTAATTACTTGTGTAAAAGTTCACGATAATTTGTAGATTAAAGGGGATAAAAAGGTTAATAAACTGAAGAGTTACGTCAGATCTAGCAGCATGTGCATGGAGAATTAGGGGTGCCAAAGCAATGAATGGCCGTTTTGCGGTTTTCCTGGCATTGACCAGACACAGTCTACACCAGGGTCGACCTGAGTGTACGGAGGACATAAACAATGAGTAAGGATGTAAGAACAATAGGAGAAGTAATCTCCATGTAGAGTGCAATTTTAAAGGGTTATGGGAAACAATTTTCGACTTTGTTTACGCTGTTATTATATTAAAACTATAAAGCATTCCAACTGCTGTAAACAATATGTGTAGTGACAAGAGAGAGAGAGAGAGAAAGAGAGAGAGAGAGAGAGAGAGAGAAAGCGGAGAGAGAGAGAGAGTTGCCTCTCTTGATCCGTACAGATGCATAAAAACCATAAGAGAAAGGATGGTATATTATTCAATACATTTTTTTCTGATTTCAACATCGTTTTGTCCCCCCCCCCCCTTCCTTTCGAAGCAGGTCAAAGAATCCAATGCTGAGTTTTTTTTTATTGACAAAGACCTTCTTTGATCTAATTGGATGAATACTATACTGTAAGAACGCCTTCTGAATGGACATCTTGTCATTGAATCTTAAGGCTGGTGCCCGCCACTTTAAGGACTTGTAAATGAGAATACTAACAAAGAGTTGGAGTTTTATTAAATTGCTAAAAATATATTTTTAATTTATTTTAATTGTAAATGATGCAGATGCTGAGATTGTACAATCGCCGCCAAAGTTCAAAACTCCTTTTCTTTGTATTGACCCTTATAAATCTATATAATTTGCACACCACCTAAAAAGATATATTCAGAACATTAAAGCAATTATTAAACTTTATGCAGCTTATTTTACTTATATAGAATTATATTGTGGTTCTATTTTTATGATTTTAAAAGAAAGTGTTTCATTTATTTAAAAGTTGATAAATCTCAATTCAATCTTATCTAACATCTAGATAGATAACTTTACTATCTATATATGTACTTTTTTTTTAAAATATAAACTTTTAATGAAACGTAAAGTTTTTGCATGTGCCCTCGAGTATTTATACATCGTTAATGCACTGGAATTATTCTCAAAATAAACCTGTCTTTGTAATTGTATGCTTAGTTAAAGAATGAGAGGAAAAACGTTGAATTATTGATTGGCAAGTAATATTGAATTAGGTCATATCACCATTTACATATGTAAAATATGGATTATCTCCCTTTCAATACACACTGTACTACCTGCTAATTGGAAAGCTAAAAGAGAATTTTTGTTTCTTTGAAGTATATAGAGTTGTTTATCAGAAGTAATTCGGAATATTATTTGCATAAATTTCATAAAAGTTACTTTTAAATGCCCAGTGATTAATAATTCAGTAGAAAACATTGAATAGTCGTAGACCCAAATGTTGAATAAAAATTCTTTTTCGAGTTTAAATATATTAATCAATTGACAGTCGTTGACCTTCTTTGTAAGATTTGTTTATACTACAAATACACACAATCATTGAGTAGGAAAAAATTGTCATTCATGTGGCAAGACTGGGGGACGTCATAGTCACTGATTGGCTCAGCGTTGGGAAAGGGGGCGTGACCTTCGAATCTGTACAAAAGGCACATGGTATTTCACTACTTACTTGATCGCGTTTGCTAAGGTTTAGAGTGAGAAGACAAACCGATGGAATTAAAGGGGAAACAATGAAAAAACAATGGCATTTAAACTTTTATACCAAATTCATTATTTGCTATTTGTTCCAATGCTAATTTATGGCCAAAAGCAAACTCGCGAGGGTAATGGTGCAGGTACGTGTTCTTTGGATATTAATATATCAATTACCATAAATATATAATTCATATTTTCAAAATATGGCTTATAATTCATAAAATGTCTTGCTTTACTTATTTCAGGTTTACGAGAAGTAGTCTATCCGGTGCGAATCGGACGACATGGAAATACTCACAGTACACACTTTATATCAAAAAGAAGTTCTAGTTATGTGCAAAAAAATTTTGATTCAAACGTTCAATATGTGCTCCCAGCCTTTGGGAGAAATTTTTCTTTGGACCTTTCTTTTAACAAGGAGTTTATAGCACCGACATTAGTAGTGCAATATTTTTCTAGAAATAATACATGGTTTAATGAGAGCCACGAGAATGTTGGACTGTCACGGTGTTTCTATACGGGTCGGATTAACCAAGATTTAAATTCGAGGGCTGTATTCAGCCTGTGTGACGGTCTGGTAAGTACAAGCCATAGAAAATCTTCATTTAGTAACCCCCCAACCCACCCCAACCTCGACCGGCGACACATTCCGTAAGCATCGACCCGCGCGTGCAATATACTTCTTTTTAAACTTAAAGTTGTCCATCAGTATTATCGTACACGCTTATACTCTATTGAATCAGCAAAAAAATCTACACCATCAGCTGAAACATTCCCCTAAGTGCTAATCTTGGCAAAGTTCCGTTTGCAGAAGATGAGCATTGAACGCGATAACCGAGACAGCCAATACAGTGTAACCTGTATTTTTTCTCACTCTTAAACAGAAAAACACAAACTTATTGAAATGGGGGAGATGACATGCGCGACAATCTCGTAATACGTTCTGTCGTCTGCTGTATTTACAGAGCAGACGTCTGGAAGCCTGTCCGCTGCTGTCTGCCAATTGGTTCATTACATCACCCCATCGCTTAGGCTGCGCGTCGTAATGACCAAATAATCACATAATTAGTTCGACGTCCTGAGGTGAAACATACCAAAACCTAAACACTGCCTTAACTCGTATAACTATATATTTATCATTCCGAGATGCAAGAAAACATCGATACAGTAAAAGTTGCAAGCTGTGACTTTTTTGTCAGTATCGAGCTCTAGGTCAAAGTAGTCGATTCTATTTAAACAGACGATTTGTCATATCTTAAGAACTTCAAAAGAAGATTAGGTCGGGACGCACTGAGGACATTGAGAAAATAAGATAAATGTAGTATAATACTTAGCAGCCCCATACCATCAGGGGTCTGTGTCTATTCTAAAAAAAACTCAGTCCGGAAAAAATGATTAAAGATCGTCTGGGGTCCCGTGAACTTGAGTGGACTCACACTGGCCCCATGGCGCTGTGAGTATGAATACTAAACCAAAATCGAAAGCTATAAAATTCAAAACACGTGAGAGAGAGAGAGAGAGAGAGAGAGAGAGAGAGAGAGATCACGTACAGGTAAGTTACTGATTACTGTGGGTAGACCCAGATGATGACGTACACGAGCAGAATGATATGATATGGCAACAAAGTGTTCACTGTCAACATTTAAACATGTAGGTCCTGTCGGTGCAAAACTCTTTAAACATGAATAAAAGTTAGAAATGGTCCGTCCAATGGAGGACAAAAAGCCTATTAAAAAGAAACATGGTTTTGTTAAGCAACCATTTAATGGCCAGATTTACAGTGAATTACACCTTATGTATGTAATCATAATGCTTCATCTGAATGCTTTTCATGTAATATAAAAAATGACCTCTGCGTTCTCAGTGTATCTTCAGTGAGAAACCAGACGATTCAGCAGAAATAGGGTTATGGTGTACATTCGTCAGTTATAATATAAACAAAGATCGGTTTAAGCGAATCAGTGCAAGACTTGGTACAAAATTATACAAATGACCACGACTGTAGGCAAACGGAAATTAATGAGATCCCATGAATCCTAACCGATTTACAAACACAGATTCTATAAGTGATCAGAAACACCTGTAAATTGTTATAAAAATCTCTCTCTCCGCTGTCTTTCTCTCACTCTCAGAAGCACCTTTACGACATGTAAAGGAAATATCACCTTTAATTGTTCTTTTAAAAATGTATGCCAGAATGCATGGCACGAGAAAATACAGACACCCCACCTCAACCCCCAACCACGACCACCATGTTTGCACACATTAGAATATATATATATACTAAAGCAAATGGCGAGCTCGAATATCGGTGTTACGTGAAAGGGACTGCGACCTAAAAAATATGGCACTATATAGTATCGCAGAGAGCAATTAGAATCTCCTAGAGTTGCACTCTTGCACTGTGCTCGCTTTTGTAACCACTGTAGAAATATTGTTTGAACAACACTAGAGTCAAGTTTGTTTTTCGGCAACTTGAAAAGACTCAAGACAACATAAGAGGAAAAATAAGGTCAATATTTGCCAATCAAGGCCTTGATTCATCTTCTGATCAAATGAAAATATTGAATGTATACGGGTATAAATCACGTTATGTAATTTAGTGCCTTTGGCCTGTGTAGTGTACAAACAAAAGCGATTTCTCCGAAGATCGGCGAAATTTTATGGTTGCAAATCACTGGTAATTAGATGTACCAATATACCTAGTGAACATGCAATTGAAAGAACAAACACTGGAAACATATAATTTGGTTTTCTCCTCTCCATTACGTTCTTTACAGAGCGTGTTTATCAGCAGCAATAATCAATTTACCATATACATTAATCGTTCCTATAATAGATGTAAATGACCTCCCAATTAGACGGAGCCGAGCGTATTTACGAAATACTAGAATTTACTCTACTCATTGATTCTCCATTTCCGTAATTGAATTTGCTTCACCAAATACGAACAGCTTAGGCTGTGGTTCTCGTGTAAAACTGTATAATTTAACAGTTTCATCCTTTTGGTTACTTTGCAACTTAGACCTATCATGTGACTACCAGAATTTGTCACGTGACATGTAAATATGGCGTCGTTGCGACTTTTAGTGCAGACGAATGACGATTTTACTGAGGCAGAGCTATATTTTGACGATGTAGTTTCATAGTTATTCATTCTTAACACGGTTGTGTTATAAAAAGCATTCATCACAAATTGTAGGGGGAGGAAAAGAAGTCATAAAAGCATCAGAGATGGCAAAGACGTGAAAAATGACCCAGTGAACACGCCAGTTCACAGAATCCCTCGGGGTTTTCTAACAGCACAGAGTATTAAATAAGTTGATTCGCGACCGTCAGAAAATGTCAAACTGTTTTTAGACAGTATTCAGTGATTATTCTTAAAACGGTCTATTAAACAAAATGTCTGTATGTGGAGAAACTATATATTTTTGTTTTCAACATAGTGGGCCAAACCGAGGCCTGGGCAAATTTTTGCAAAATAATGATCTTCATAAAAATGCTTATATGTAGTTAACTGTAACCTTAAAAGGTCGACTGAATGGTAATTGTTTTCTTAGTTTATATCATTCTATATTCTTTTCAGACGGGAGCCTTCCAATTTCAAGGAGAGAAGTATATAATAGAACCAAGTTCAGAGCTTAGACCATCGATATCAGGAAGCCTGCCTCATTACATCTACAAACATTCACATGTACATAAAAATAGAACCCAAGAATCTCACTGTGATGTACAAGGTAGGCATTTCTTCCCTTTGTGTGTTTGTTTGTTTGTGTGCAAAGGGGGTGGGGGTTAGATTAAATCTACCAGCAACTTTTAAAATGTGATCAATGCTTGATTGAATTTTTTGTATAAATGTAATGTTGATTGAAGAGAAAGAGGGGAAGAGAGTCTACTTCCCTCTTTTATTAACAAGTACACAAGAACAATTTTGTTTTAAATTATAAGATGGTCCCTCTTCCTGTAAAGTGAAATTTTTGTAGCTGTTACACAGCACTGTGTCTTAAAAACAGAAAGGAAAGACATTGAAACCCACAGTTTAGACCAGCTCTTGCATGCTATGATTCCTATACACTTATGAGCCAGTGGTTATATCTATAATGCCATTCTGGAACGTATTGGCCAGGCCACATAAAGCATCTTTCACTGAGGGTTTAACTTATAAATGAATTAGTGTTTTGAACAATACCATTTAAGATCAACTTTCTGACTACTGGCATAGGGTCAAAATAAAATGATGAAACACACAAGACGATTAGCATTGTTCAGAGATCGTAATCCAATAACCAGGCATAAAGATTAACTTCTAGTTGTTATTAGTAGTGACCAGGACACATTTAAAGCTATAAAGTCTCATGCCTTTTGGGGGGATCAATAGCTTGCACAGGAGAAAGTTATTTAACAATTTCTAGCCTTTGCTGTTACATGTACCTGTAATTCAGATGAATTCATCATAAATGTTAATAAGAACTGTCAAAAATTTAATTCTACATGATACTCTTTGACTTTTTTATTGCAGAAAAGGTTATTTTTTCCCCTATGTTTTATGTACATAATGACCTTTTATGGTCTATCAATCATATATATGTACATGTATATTCAAATTTATGGCAATTTTTTAAGGCCTTTAATGGAGAATTTTTTGGCTTTTATAGAAAATTATATCAGAGACTTAAATTTTCGATTTTTCTCCTCGGATGCATCTACACACATTGAGCACAAATTATATATTTTATTTCATGCAAGTAAAGGTAAACTTTAATTGAAACTGTCCAGATTGACAGAAAGCTAGGGTCAGTTTAGTGCATTACTTTGTTGTGACGGGCTTTGGTTGATGTCTGGACAATTTGCGGTTGACAACAAATCTCAAACACTATAGAAATTTCTGAGATCAGCAGTGTAGATTGTATTTCTTTTGAATTGTAAGGTTTAGATTTTATTCAGAAAACGTGAGAAGAGCAATTTTAACAACAGATATCGAAAAACTTCTTCATTACATGCTTATTACAATTTTTTTTTTTTAATGAATGAAGTACACTGTTTAGTTTTAAATTAATGTAGTGTTAACTTGCAAGTCCACTACATACATTCTAACACTTTTAATTTGATTAATTCATTTGTCCCTTTTTTATAAAAGAATTTCAAAGTAAATAAATATTTTTAACCCCACATTTGTATTACAAGGAGTTCTTAACTTTTTAAAAAATCCTAACTCATAATTCAACTTTATGAGGCTTGTTTTCCAACTTGAAATTTAAAGTTTTTACAGATGGAAAAGTATTTGCTGCTTTAGTCAATTAGTGATATTGTTAATTCTTACAATTATTCATCGGCATATCAATAATTTACTAGCTACAGAATTAGGTGTCAGATCTACGAGTAATACCTTCACATGAGCTATATGTGCATAACCTCTTATGCAAGAGTATGATATTCTAAATATAATTGTAGATATGATCAGATTGTATAAAACACGTGTAAATATGATTTGCCTTGTAGACTTCCTTAGGGTTTCCATGCAGTAATAAATTCAGTGCAGTCAAGTTTAAGTGCAATTTAAAGAGGGCGCTATATGGTGTATTTTATGGTAATTTGTGGCTCAGCTCTTTATGTTTCAGGGATAGTAATGTGTCTATCTAACAAGCTTCACTACGTGATCAATGGACCAGCTTTGTGATCAGTCAAGTTAAGGTGACATAAATTGATGTAAAATAGTAAATATTCCCTTTTTTACTCTCATTTCTATGAATGAAATTCCATAGATGTGTGTAAACAATGAGTAAGGAGAAATAGTTTGTGGCACCTGTGTGTACGAATTGTGAGAGACTTCATTTGATGTTTAATTTCCAAGTAGCTCAGAAGTCAGTGACATTTTCAGAACATATCAATGTTGCCTAGAAAGTATGGGTCATAAAATAATGAAGTGATTTCTCAGGCAAAAAGACACCATCTATGTTGCACATGTTTGTAAACAAACTTCAAAACCCCTAATGGACTCTCTCTGTCAGTATATGTTAGCGTAGACACGTCCCCGTAATGCGTGATTAACAGATGGCAAATGGTTTTTTAAACTTCATCCACTCTGTAATCAAATTTTTGAAGACACTTTATTGCCATCTTTGCCTCCTTCAGTAACCTCACAAAGGGATTTGATCCCCCATGACTTTTAGACCATTGTTATAATGGGGTGAACAGACTAGAGGGTTTTTGAAGTTGTATGAGAATTTCTGAAATTGCTACACTAAACACAGTCTCATTGAATGATGCCTGTGCTATACATGCATATTCAGGATGCTTGATTTTGCACAATGAAAATATTGTCCCTATGTTCACCTTGTGGTTCTGAAATCAAAGGCTACGTTTTATAATGTAGGCCCTTTAACAAGTAGCTGAAAATTCTTTGAATATCTGACCGTTTTCTACTTAAATACTCTTTCTGTCAATATTGTACAGAAGTTCTAAGAGGTGAGTGAATAAAATTGAGATTGCCTATCTTTATGCTTTCTATGGTGAAATAGCTGGATTACTATAATGAGGCAGTGCATATCTTATCTGGACCTTATAAAAAAAAACTGTGAACAAGTTCAGGATGACTTTAAGAATTTATGGACGTAATATAGACTTTCACTCCAAGAAAGTTTTTGATCAGCACTTTGATAATCTTTTAAATTTGCTGGTCTATTGTAAAATATTGGATAATGAAACCAATGAATCTAGTCATCCATCCATAATAATGTTCATTATGTATCTAGATTAAAAAAAAAAAGAATCCATTACTGTTTGTAGAATAGATTATGTTTTGTCAGACAGAGAGTATTATTATTAAAAATAAAATCTGTCTGTCATTAAGACGTTGCACCAAACTTTATTATTCTAAAATTGTGACAAAGAAAGTTGCCCTTCTTTTTAACCAGCAAGTATTTGTCTAATTCGCTTAAACCTTAACATTAGTAGTTGTAAATTCATTCGGCTTTGAAAATTAAAAAAAACTTTTATTTGAATTGTGAAAAGGAAAAAAACAACTGAATTTTCATATGGATGTTATATGTCCACCCAATAGTTTCTTGCAAGTTCTCTGGCGTTCATAGGTACATTTCTGGTAACGATTCAGCTGGTACTCAGTGTATTTACTAAGGTTGCCAAGGAGCAGCATCGCTCGTGTACAAGAAAGTAAAGCAAACAGCCTAGTGTTTGTATCTATGTAATACATGTGGTAATATTGATAAATATACAAGGAATTTTTTGGAGAAGTCGGTGGTGTAGGAGAAGTATACTGTTGTAGAGCTGGGACTTCTATTTTGTGGTTGAGTCATTGCTCTCGTTGTTGTCATATAACAGTAACTCATGGGTTGTCTTTGACATAATATCAGCTGACATAATACAGATTATGTCATTTATGCATACCGCTTTTGCAGAATCCTCATACTTATGTAATATGTTGCTCACAATGTACATACAATTCGCAGGAAAAGAGTTATCTGAAGCCAATTTCTACCGTAGCAGTTTTATGTTTATGTTGTTGTGTGGAGCATTTGATCTTTCCAGAGCAATAAACTTGGGTATTTATTTAGGTTTGCAGTTTCTCTTTTATTGCATCTAATTTTTACTTGAGATTTGTTCTACACAGTTTGCAGAGTAATATCTTATGTTTTCATTGAATCTATTGTAATTGATTTTTTTTGTTTGTGTGTATGAGTGTCTGAAGAAAATTGTAGGTTTTGTAGTGTTCTTGGGTCTTTGAAGGCATGTTAGTGGGTGTTTTATTATTCTCGTTTTCTGCATGTGGTGGATACTCTTCTTTGACAACTATTTACCATCACGAAGGCTACATGTCAGATCTGGCAAAGATTGCATGTAGCCAATGTTTGATGTGGCAGCAGTGAATAGGGATCAAAACACACAGAAAATGACAGCACTGCTTTTGTTGTGAGTCGTAGACACACTTAAAACAATGCTTAAGTATCGCAGAACAGATGCTCAAAAATGACCTAATCTGTCTTGCGTCTAGCAAGTTGTTAGCAAGTTGTTTTCAGTTTATTGTGTAAGTATAAATATGGTGACAGGGACATGTGAGCTTACTCATTGTTTGGTGATCACAAAATATTTTATGATATAGAGCATTGGGTTTTCTTAAAGATATTTCTTTTTACCTTCTGTCAGTTAGATAAAAGGTATTGCTTGCACCTTATGAACCAGGGCTTGAGATGGGTACTCAGCTTGTGAAGTGTACAAAATTTGCTAGCTTGTAAGATTGTCTGAGAGCGTTTTAGATTCTTTAAAATGCACTAACACTTCACACGAAATAGCAAGATTTTTTTTTTAATCTAGGGTAAGCCATCTTGGTGTATAAGTTTTAGTTGAATGCTGATGGCATTTCATAATCATCTGTTCTTGTAAATATTTGATTAATTAACTTGCAAGTCTGCTGCAATTTTTGGTTGATGATGCTTAATGTTTCTCTATTGTTATCCTATGAAATATGGGTTCTTTGACAGCTTACTGCTGTGCATTAAAGATGCTACATTAGACTTCTCACTCAGTAAAAATTGCACAAGCATGACTTTTTATTATCAGAAAATGGTGTCTAGCTGTAAAAAAAATTAATTAGCCTCATGTTGCTTACAGAGACCAGAATCTTTTTTAATTCTAGCAGGGTGAATCAGGTGTGAAAAATTCTTGCAGACTAGCAGTCAGATGATTCCACAATGCCTAAAAGCTTTTTGTCTCTTGTAAAAGGGCCAAGACAAATATCTATGGGAACACTATGGTTGCTTGAGGTGTAAATTGTGTAGTGAATGGTGAAGGGCAACCCAAAGAGAATTGATGCAATTGGGACACTTGGAACAGTTCTGTTATTTTTGCCCACTGACTGACAGAAGTCTTGGGTTGGCTGTGTGTATATATATTTGTGTAAACTTTGTATTGGCTTACAGCCCAGGGACACATTATGAATTTCACTGTAAAATTGCATGAAACATTATGAACATATTATCTGCTAAGGTAAAACTATTTCTTCCTTGGTATGGGCCTTGTACTACAAGCCAGTATTTAAGTGTGAGGACCAAATTACTCATAATTCAAATCTAATCTGTAAAATAAATGAACAATCATTCCTAGTTTAATCTATTATGTGAAAGTGAATATTTGTCATCTGTACTTCAGTCTGTCTAGTCCTCTGTTCTGAGTCTCGATCCTCCTCCTATAGTTTTCTCTGATTCTCTTAATTTTAGGGTCAGATTTTGGAATGAAATGTGAATATATAGAAATAGTTTCAGAGCCAATTTCTCATAATTTAAATCCAAAGTCAGCTGTAGTCTATTCAACGATCTCTAATTTGAAAACTATAATGATCAACAAGAGATGGCAAAAAAAGTAACTTGTGGCTAAATTCACCACACACTTATATTGCATAGTTTTATTTCAATAATTTTGAACCATACATGCAGTTTTAAATTTTAAAGAATGAAGTGACTGATCAGCAGATTTAGAAAACCTTCAATTTATAGAAACTAATTATCAAGCTTTGAAAAAGAAATTGTTAGATATGGCATCAAGTGAGCATTCAATCTGGTCCATTAAACTTTCTTTGAATTGGATTAAACTTTTTAAAAAGTGCATCTGAATGTTTGGGGAAAACGTTATTTTTGGGTTTAACTGTGTAAGCAGATTGTTCAGTGACGAACTTAGAAAAAGAGCATGTTCTGATGCCAATGTAATCACACAAAGAGGGTCACAGAATGCCTGGATAGAAGAAACGGTATAAATCTCGGCAACAATGAAAGCCAATGCTAAGCATATCCTATAGTTCTCCTTGCCTTTGGCACGGGTATTGTATACAGATCAGTATCAGACATAACAGCACTTAAAGGACACTTAGACGTCTTACCATGCTGTACAGGGGGGGATCAAGGGGAGGGGGGTGAAGGTCTCAGGGTCCACTCCATCATTCATACAAAAGTTTCGAAATTAAGTCATTGATGAGACAGAATGTGTGAGCAATTTTTTTTAGAGAGCTTGTCAATTTTGTGGGTTCCATGAAGATGTACTTGCAGTTGTACTTGTCTGGTAACATCATTAGATATATATACTATCAAAATTTTTCAGAAATTTCACAATTAGCTATGCAAAATTGAAGACTAATTGGAAACTTAAGTGAGTGGTTGGATGAATTTAGAAAAAATAAAACATTAGGTACTTGATTGGACAAAAAAAAATCTGTCAAAAAAGTTAAGCATCACCTGTTCATCTGCGCATCTTTTCAAAATATGCATTTTGCTTCTTTCTAGAACAATAATTCTGGTGGGGGTTGAATTGAACTACTTGTTAACTAAACTCCATTTAAAAGATTATAAGGATTAAACAGCGTATATTGGATGACGTAGAGTAAATTGTATCATACAAAAGGCATAGATTGTTTTGATAAATTTCTGCAAAAGAGTGGTAATTAAACTAGTGGTTGTTTGGACAAAATCGTCTCCACATCTTGCATCATAAGCAAACTCTGTAATGCATTTAGCAGACAGAGAGATGAAAGAGAAGGGAGATTTTCAGGTTCACAGAAGAGATCAGAGTATGGGAGACAGAAAAACCAAATTTGTATTCTCTCCAACTACCACATTTAATGTTCCGATAGAGTCTGTTGCAGTCACTCAAACCTATAGTGATTGGCTCTTTGAATGCCGTGTGTATTTGTTTATTATGTAAGGTAGAGGATTAAGTCCTTAGATTTTTATTTGTGTACTTTTAGTAAAGTGTCTGTTGAGTTTATTTAACTTCTTTATACTGATGATACTTTATTTGAGATTTATATTTACTTTGTTGTTTAACTAGGGGATGTGCGAATATTTGAGGTAGTGTGTGTGCTACTGAAATTTTAGAACTTATTTCCTGAACTTGTTAGATTTCGTAACTGAAAATATTTTGCACCACTTTATCTATCTTTATTTAAACTATTTAAATGTTTTAAGTAAGATATACAAAGACTAAAGCGTGGTCAGGTTACTAGATATTTGTCCTCATTTACTATAATAAACATAAATACAAAGAGATACAGTAAACACACCTTTAAAGAAATGCCGTTGACAGAGGGTTTTGCTTCATTATTAGCGTAATTTGTTAGATCCCATTAAGACTATAATAAGTTTATATTTTAGAGTCAATGGGTTTGAAAATCTTCTCACTGTAAGCATCAATTCATTGTAAGCTTGATTTTCACTTTAAACATGTTTCACTGTAATCGGAACAACAATATATAAACTTGCATATCTTAATATACAGTGAAACCTCATTACATCAGATGCCATTAATTCAAATGCATCATTTTCCAGATGAAAATTATTGTGAATAATTTATGTTTCTACATACAAGTATGTTTAATAGTCTGATACTTTTTTAATGTGAACAATTTGCTTGTGGCACAATAAGTGTTTGGATTAACACAACTCTACTGTACATATTGAAATATGTGCAAGAGGGTATGATTGGCCAGTGGTGCCAAAGTGAAATTAAAAATGACAAATTCTTTTTGTATGGAGGAACATGATTTGTTAATGACATCATGAATATTAATGATTAGAATAGATGTTATAGGTTATCATAGCATAATGTACCTGTAGTACAATAAGGTATCAAAATGTTTTGCACATTAAAATTAAATGAAAAGGGTCATTTGTATTTGAGATTTTCACTTGTAATTAATTTAAAAAAAAATTGCTTTTGAATGAGAATCAAGTTATATGGTAGTTGTAGATGGTTGATTTGCTGCAATAAGCTTTAAACCTTTCATTCCTTTATGATTATATTATGCCTTGAGAATAACAAAAAGTGGGGAAAAGATAAATTTTATCCCTCAAAGTGTTTTAGAACTAGGGATATAAGCTCTGATAGATAAGATACATTGAGTTCACATTATTTCTGATTTTCTAAAAATCTTGCCATCCTATGGATTATCGGGGAATATCTGGCTTAAATACAGAAATCCTATTTGCATTTCTCACACTCTAAAGAAGAAACAAGAGGTGTTTGTATATACAGTTAAAGCAATGATATAAGGTATCTGGTTAAACCCATCATAGATTTGTAATGTTTCAGGTAATCTTTATCAGAATTGCATGAACACTAGGAGACGTGAGCAAATAAAATTAGATTTGCTAAGTGGAAGAATTCGATTTTCACAAAATAACTGAATTCAAATTTTTGTAAGTGCATGCTTGAAGATTTTCCAGTTTGAATTTAACAGAAACAAATATTATATCTGCATGCATTCAATACATTTATGAAATAGCCACAGAACTATTGGTAACAATTAAGTTGAAAAATATTTTTTTCATTTCTTTGGCTACATATTAGATTATGACATAAATTGAGTTATCATTTGCATCAAATTTTAGGATTGACTTTTGCTGGTCAGTTGATTAGGACACTTTCTAGTTTATTTACAGTTAAAGCAGGTACAGTTAAACTCGAATGCAAAGGAACCTTACTTCTTGGCTATCTTCTCCATACTGATCCCACACTAGGAATTTTAAATAAATCAAAGTAAACCATAATGGAGCCTGTCCAAATTTAATGAATTCAAAACATGTTTGTAAGAGACTGGAATTTTCTAATTAACATAGCTTTAAAGACATAAAATTTTTTTTAGTTTAAATTTAAATTTTAAAATATTGAAGTATATCTTTAGGCTATTAAATCTTCCTTTAATGAATGTATATCTTGAACAATTTATGAAATACAAATATTTTGATATGTTCTTGTGAGATTTTAATAAATGGCAATAGGTAGGTTACATAGTGCAGAAAATTATGAATGAAAATATAATTTTTCCTGTTTAAAGCAAATTTAGGGAGAGAAAGTATGCTTACATGTTTGTAAAACAGTTAAAATGACCTGACAATTTTGTCAATTTATTTGCATGTACACATTTAAAAGAATTTTACCAAAAAGTAGTCATTTAGATGAATTGCAACACTTAATCATCTGGGAAAATCTTTATTTATTGCAGTCCATGTTTCACATAACATGTATTGAATTCAAAAAGTCCCTTTAAATGGTGTCTCTCCTCTTTTGCTCTCTGGGGTATTAACCTGAAAATGCTCATTCTAAAGCCATTGATAATTTCAGAAAAAAATATTTATGTCAGGCATATTTAGGAACATAAAGAGGTCAAACTTTAATTGAAGGAAAACAGTCAACCATTCATATGTAATTGAAAACAAAATCAGGCAATATGGTTCAGGGTTTTTTGTAAGTGTCTCCAATGGTACAAAGAAGCTTAATCAGATAATAGAAAATCTCTGCACTTCAAACACACTCACAACCTTGATTGCCCAATTGACAAGGCCATGTGACAATCTTAATCCGCATATTCCCTCTCAAGTTGAACCAATTCTATTCTTGCAGACAAAACATGGATTGATTATATATATTGCCATTTATATTCCAATTGAAAGCAAACCTGCTCTTTTCACTTGAGTGTACACAAACAACATTAGACTTCTCACTCAGTAAAAACTGCACAAGCATGACTTTTTATTATCAGAAAATGGTGTCTAGCTGTAAAAAAAATTAATTAGCCTCATGTTGCTTACAGAGACCAGAATCTTTTTTAATTCTAGCAGGGTGAATCAGGTGTGAAAAATTCTTGCAGACTAGCAGTCAGATGATTCCACAATGCCTAAAAGCTTTTTGTCTCTTGTAAAAGGGCCAAGACAAATATCTATGGGAACACTATGGTTGCTTGAGGTGTAAATTGTGTAGTGAATGGTGAAGGGCAACCCAAAGAGAATTGATGCAATTGGGACACTTGGAACAGTTCTGTTATTTTTGCCCACTGACTGACAGAAGTCTTGGGTTGGCTGTGTGTATATATATTTGTGTAAACTTTGTATTGGCTTACAGCCCAGGGACACATTATGAATTTCACTGTAAAATTGCATGAAACATTATGAACATATTATCTGCTAAGGTAAAACTATTTCTTCCTTGGTATGGGCCTTGTACTACAAGCCAGTATTTAAGTGTGAGGACCAAATTACTCATAATTCAAATCTAATCTGTAAAATAAATGAACAATCATTCCTAGTTTAATCTATTATGTGAAAGTGAATATTTGTCATCTGTACTTCAGTCTGTCTAGTCCTCTATTCCGAGTCTCGATCCTCCTCCTATAGTTTTCTCTGATTCTCTAATTTTAGGGTCAGATTTTGGAATGAAATGTGAATATATAGAAATAGTTTCAGAGCCAATTTCTCATAATTTAAATCCAAAGTCAGCTGTAGTCTATTCAACGATCTCTAATTTGAAAACTATAATGATCAACAAGAGATGGCAAAAAAAGTAACTTGTGGCTAAATTCACCACACACTTATATTGCATAGTTTTATTTCAATAATTTTGAACCATACATGCAGTTTGAAATTTTAAAGAATGAAGTGACTGATCAGCAGATTTAGAAAACCTTCAATTTATAGAAACTGATTATCAAGCTTTGAAAAAGAAATTGTTAGATATGGCATCAAGTGAGCATTCAATCTGGTCCATTAAACTTTCTTTGAATTGGATTAAACTTTTTAAAAAAGTGCATCTGAATGTTTGGGGAAAACGTTATTTTGGGGTTTAACTGTGTAAGCAGATTGTTCACTGACGAACTTAGAAAAAGAGCATGTTCTGATGCCAATGTAATCACACAAAGAGGGTCACAGAATGCCTGGATAGAAGAAACGGTATAAATCTCGGCAACAATGAAAGCCAATGCTAAGCATATCCTATAGTTCTCCTTGCCTTTGGCACGGGTATTGTATACAGATCAGTATCAGACATAACAGCACTTAAAGGACACTTAGACGTCTTACCATGCTGTACAGGGGGGGATCAAGGGGAGGGGGGTGAAGGTCTCAGGGTCCACTCCATCATTCATACAAAAGTTTCGAAATTAAGTCATTGATGAGACAGAATGTGTGAGCAATTTTTTTTAGAGAGCTTGTCAATTTTGTGGGTTCCATGAAGATGTACTTGCAGTTGTACTTGTCTGGTAACATCATTAGATATATATACTATCAAAATTTTTCAGAAATTTCACAATTAGCTATGCAAAATTGAAGACTAATTGGAAACTTAAGTGAGTGGTTGGATGAATTTAGAAAAAATAAAACATTAGGTACTTGATTGGACAAAAAAAAATCTGTCAAAAAAGTTAAGCATCACCTGTTCATCTGCGCATCTTTTCAAAATATGCATTTTGCTTCTTTCTAGAACAATAATTCTGGTGGGGGTTGAATTGAACTACTTGTTAACTAAACTCCATTTAAAAGATTATAAGGATTAAACAGCGTATATTGGATGACGTAGAGTAAATTGTATCATACAAAAGGCATAGATTGTTTTGATAAATTTCTGCAAAAGAGTGGTAATTAAACTAGTGGTTGTTTGGACAAAATCGTCTCCACATCTTGCATCATAAGCAAACTCTGTAATGCATTTAGCAGACAGAGAGATGAAAGAGAAGGGAGATTTTCAGGTTCACAGAAGAGATCAGAGTATGGAAAAAAGGAAATATGAATAAAGGCAGAAATTGCATGATTAAGTTTCGAAGCATGAAATATAGGTGTTAATGATAAATGAAGAAAAGTCAAAACCTTGCATGCATTGATACATTACCGGTATTTCATTTCTGTGACATTTTATTGTTTTGTTTTGATTTTTGAAAAAAAACAAGCAACAACTTTTTAACCTTCAAATTGTCCTTTAATAAAGTGCCCTTACCTGCTGGGTCAAGGTTAAAAGTTTAATTTAAAAGATTAGTAATTAGAAGATCCAGTACTGGCCTGGTTTGTGTAGTGGGTCATAATTGGGGATGAATGAATGACACCTTGTCATTGATATGGCCTGTTAATGCCTCTCTACTTAGGACAACTGTGGTTTGACCACCGAGTGTGATTTATTGGATTCGTAGGAAATGGTAACAGTGTTGGTGGTACATGTAGAGAAGTGATTGGGATGACCAAGTTGAAACTGTGCGGATTTTTTTCTAGTCGAGTAGAACTTGAAAATCTTTAAAACAGTAGTGGTCAAAAACTAACCTATTAAGTTCCAGTAGAGTTTGAAAATGGTGATATATTTGTCTTTTCAAGTCATACATATATTCAGTCCAACTAAATGAAAAAAAAATTTAACAATTTATTTTTCTAAATTTATTTTCTGTCATCAAATTGAAGTAGAAGCAATCATAAAGGACAGACCCTAGTTCTGGTGGTAGAAAATATGTATCCACTAAATCAGATATAGAATATAAAGCAAGAAAAAATACATGGCAATTCAAATTGGTAGTGTGTTAGATAAAAACTGAGGCATAATTGGTCTATGCACTTCGACCTGGAAAGTGTTATAATTGCAGCTATAAGTAAGAAAGTAACAAGTACCTCTGGCTATGTGTACCAGCAGGACTGACTCAAATGTCACCGGTCGTGTGACTAAGTACTTATAATCTACTACCAATCTCTCCACTGTATTGAAATTTATGGAGTACTGGAAAAATGGAATGATTGTCTTGTGTATGGTGACACTAATGTAATGTTCTTCTTAGAATGGGGGTCTTTTCCTGGGTGTTGAATGATACAGAGGCTAAAAGCCATTAGTTCCTATACCTGACAAGGGAGATTTGTACTGGGCTGGTGTTTACAAACTGGCAAGAATTAATTTAATTACAAGTTTACTAATTCTTGGTGACAGGGGTGATTTGTAAAAGTTCCATAAGTCATAGAATCTTGGCAGATATTAATATGGATTATGATATAAGGCAGCGAGTGGTGACTGTAATGTATTGTTCCACAGGTGTCCTGATGTCTTTGACTTACTGATGGGGTGTCAGATCACATCACAGGTAAAACTCAGGTGTGTCACTGATGTTTTTGTAAATAGAAAGGATACAGAATCTTCATTTATTCACAACAACTCTCTATTCTCTCCTCCCATAACAGATCAGATAGATTCCATGAGGCCAAGATCCAGTAGCTTTTTACAACATACACTATAATGAAAAAACTATCTAATTATCCACCATAGTCAGAGATTTGTAGGGCATGACTTTTCCTTCTGGGTATCATTTCATACTCCATGTCATGGTGATTTGTCTGACATGACAAAGCTGATCAATTATACATGTGCACTTTTTGAATAAGCAATGAACACAAGTGCAACAACAGTAACATACAAGAGAACTTGTCAAAAAATGTCCAGAAAGATTTCTCCTTCGACCTCAACTTTTCTTTGGCCTCAAGATCAACACCTAACTCCATGTACAAAACTTGTTGACCTCCAGGCTATTGGGATCAGGTTACAATTGTTCCCTATTCCTTTTTACTGAGGGATTTTCACTCCTTCCCTTAATGTGGTGTATCTAAGATAATCCCACTCTAAAAAAATCCAGAGGGAAGTCCTTTGTTTTGGAAATTTTAAATTATAAATTCTTAAATTCAAAAATGTTCAAAACCTTGAATTCTTATTAAAAAAAATTTATATGTAAAATTGAAGGCCTTTCAAAATCTGTTGGGACCCATTATACTTTAACCCAAATTCAACTGTACCAATCAAAATGTTTGATGGAGAAAAAATGAACATACTTAATTAAATTTGCCTCCACAAGGTATCTTCTATTTGTGTTAATGTATTGCATATTTCTAAATCTTTTTGAATTTTAGCCCTGAAAATTAATTTAAAATTCAAATTAAACTTAAATATAGCTATTGATTATATGAAATGATCAAAGCAAATTTCAGCAAGGGAAAATTGTGAAGCATTTTATTGTTTCATGTATGGTTGTATGCATATACCCACAGGTTTCATTACTGCATTTCTCCAAATTCAAGTCAAGAGAATAATAATAAGCCAGACATTCTTAAAATGAATGTTATAAATTCAATTAATAACCTAACATCCCTTACCAAATCCTACACAAGAAGATAATTTTTCACGGTTAGCCATGATTATTAAAAGATCTCTTTCTAAGAGGAGAAATTTAAAGACTCCAACTGGCTACAATCAGCTGTTAGTATGTATGCTGGCCATCAGCCAAACCACAAACCGATAAACCTTTACAATATTCTACTACATCGCAGTTTTGCTTATTCAACACAAACAAATGTGAGGAAACTCTTGATCAGCAAAAAACACCTACCCTGTGCTCAGTATAGGCCACTTCCTCATTTCCATACGATCTAAATTTGCATGTTAAAAATCTTATTCTATAAAATTACTATAATCTTGTACTTTAATATTAAAGAATTTTACCAAAATGGAAATCTAATGGACTTTATTAAATCATACACAAAACTGTAACTTTTTGATATTTCAAAACTAATAATCAATAAATTAAAAAAAAAACTTTATGTTAACTCTGCATATATGACGTTAATAAAACCTCCAACTTAGACCACAGGGCAGCAAAATGAATGCACTCAGACCAAGACCCCTAAAATAATCCCTGACATCATCAGAGATTATCCTGATCAGTGACAAGACCTGTGACAACAGTATAGAGATTAGAGATTATGACAACAGTATAGAGATTAGAGATTATCATCTGTCTGACAGATTCTAAGAGGACCCTATCAATATCTGAGTACTCCACAGCAAAGTCACAAGACACAAGATCTTATCTCCACAGTACCATACAGTTCAACCTGTAAACCAGGTTTACATCCATATGACTTTTTGAAGGAAAAAATATCAAAATAATCCATTTATATAAACCACAAATCTTTTAATTTCTTTTTTAAATCTTCAATTATCCTATAGTTTAAATTGAAAATTTAAGAAACTGCTCTCTTAATGCTTAACCCGCCCGTGTCATGAATTTATCATTGGCTATCTGTCTTTGAGTGCAGAGCATTTAAAAAAGTAAAAATCTCACTACCAGTGGCCACATTTATCAAATTGTAATTGAGCAACCTGAAAGTATGGACTAAATCAGTGGTTGGGCTCATGTGTTAATTTCCTCTTAATCATTCTTTATTTTCTTGATTAAGGTACAGCCACGTTAATCTGTATCTAATTAGATTAAGGTCGGTGCATTACTTGTGTGTATGCAGACAATATGATGGGCGATTATCGGGAGTAATTTGGTTTTCCCCTCGTCTGCTTAATCAAGGCATCTATGTGATGAAACATAAGTATCTGTGCATCAGACATGAAGACATAAAAACATGACCTTGACCCTTTCAATATGTATTCTGAAAGAAGTGGCAATGTGGCTGCTGAGATCTTTGAGAACTTCCTGTGTGATCCAACAGATGCTTGAAACTTTTGTGATTCCATTATCATTAGTACAATTGTAACAAACATGTGTTTGATTTGGATGTTCAAGGCTTTGCATAAAAATGACAATGATCAGACTTGAAATTTCGGTCACCAAAATTCTTGACCTATATACTCAGTGACCTGTGAGGAAGTGGTGTTTGAATAGAGATTCCAGAAAATGAAAGTTTTTTTCCCAAGCTGCATCACTGCAGACATAACATTTCAAAACTTTAAAAAGTGCATCATCTAGAAAACTACAATAATTCCACCGTATTTTTCTCGTTAATGCTTTCAGGGTTAGATATCCTTTTTGGTAACAGTAAGGCCTATATAGAATGACACTTTTGAACTTTATACATGGAGTGAATGACACACAGATAAAAAAAGCCATAAAAACACAAGATAAGTGGGGTGGGTCGTCATTTTTTCCCAGGTTATTGTTTTGTATAGATAATTACTTGCATGTTTTTATAAAAGTATTTTAGTTTTGTGTACAGAGGATGTTTGTAGCCTTGTGAACTTCTTGACATTTCTTGAATAAATTCAAGCAGGTCTGAACCATGGTGCTTTTGTTTTAAAGTCTCTAGCTCTCGCCATTTTGGTGGTTAATTGGTAACAATGAAGGGTGTGGAGCCACCCTAGAAGAAAAATAAGAAGCTCTTGGAAGGGGTGAAGTTATCAGGGAGGTCACAATGTCTGATGCCAAGAGGTGTCATGTCTGAGGGTCATTGTTTTTGGTTAATCAGATTGAATAATTGTTATGTCTCATCTGGCAGAACTAGTGACCCAAATTTTGTATAAAAGAATGATGTCATAACCAACATGCAAAAGTATAGTACATGGAGTTAGGTGTTGATCTTGAGGCCAAAGAAAAGTTGAGGTCGAAGGAGAAATCTTTCTGGACATTTTTTGACAAGTTCTCTTGTATGTTACTGTTGTTGCACTTGTGTTCATTGCTTATTCAAAAAGTGCACATGTATAATTGATCAGTTTTGTCATGTCAAACAAATCACCATGACATGGAGTATGAAATGATACCCAGAAGGAAAGGTCATGTCCTACAAATCTCTGACTATGGTGGATAATTAGACCTTATTTTTATCAACCTGGTTCATTTTCACTTAAAATGTATTTATTTGATACAGTATTGACAATTTGTCTTATTGTGTCATTTTCCTTAAATAATATAGTGTTCCAGTATCCAATTGCAATTTTTTCTCATACTCACAAAATTATCTGAGAAAAAAAAAATGAAGTGATATTATCAGTTAGAGTAAATGTTATAAAATTGATCCAGTGAGCGATAAAACTTTTATCCCATGTTTCTTGATATAAGCAGGGAGCATACAATTAAAAGCATGCTACTTCAGACAAAATGAGACTTTAATAGGCACTCTTATCACCATCCTAGACACTAAACTGTTATCTTCACAATCGGCTGTAATTGACCCTTAGGAACCTAACTGATAAAACATAAAACAATTGCATCTCCCTTATCAAGCCTCAATTGACACTACAACTAAATCGGAAGGGTTTAGTTGCAACTATAAATCCAGATCAAAAGATTCGGTTGCAGTCTTTAGGATACTAGGGGTGTGTGACCATTTCCCATGCAGGCCAAATGCTGCTCGCATGCAACATTGCACTTTTACAATTTGCTGATTCTGGAGGAAACAGAAGTATGTCATTGAATGCCATCCAATGTTAGTTTCATTTATTGGAGAAAAAAAACATTGATGTAGCACATGCCCTCCTAGTCTGGTCCACTGAATCAGGATTATTGTTTGGATTGTTCATTTTGGAAGAAATTTAATTAATTTTAAAAGAAAGACATTAAAGTTTGACAGTGTTAAAACATATAGGTTTGTTCTGGTATTGTCTTATTTTCCTAATAGGCATTGGTCCAGCTACTTTGAAATATTATCAATTTACTTAGCAATTAATATGCTTAGTTATTATATATACTCCTCACTGGGTAAAAGGCAATGACTTGTTGAATACACACATAATAGTTTCAGTTGAAGAAGATGTTTCAAATGCTAGCTCTATTGGCTTTGGTATACTGGTGAACTCAACTGCCATTTACTCTAGGGATATCTATATATTCCTCTTCCAATCCAATTACATTTTGATGCATCAAGTTGTTCAAATCACCAGGAAACAATATCTCATTGCTTTAATGCATTGGCAGACAGACCTCTGACAGAAAAACTACATTCTCAAGATAAAGGCCAGATAGTAAGGTGCTAAATTGCTTGTAAGCTCAAACGCGCCTGTAGAAAAGAAGTTGGAGGAGGCATGTTTAGAAAATGTTTATTCATTCCTGTTTGGACATAGGTGACAGTTTCACATTTCCTTTGTAATATGAGCTATTTACCCCTTATCGACAAAAATGCCTTGATTGTTGCAGATAATAAAAAATATCTGATTTTATTTTTTATGAAATAAAATTTTATCCATTAATCAAAGGCCTCCTTTAAGAACAGAGTCTAAATATTGGATGGTAAAAGGTGATACCAAGATTGTGGACTGAAAATTAAATCGTTTGAAGTGCCCAACAACTGCCCAGTTATAGGCAGATGATTTATTATGGTGAATGGGGATGGAATTTGGAGAAAAATGAAACTTTGGTTTTACTCATTCAATTTGCAACCAACATGTGCATGCATTTGTAAAGTTAAATTGATGTTATCCTTAGTTGACTTGTATGGAATAAAATTTCAGGGGGATTTTCTAAAATTAGTTTTAAAAACAGACAATAGAGACAAAAATTTATTTCTAAAAAAAATCATGAAATTAGCAAAAAGGATGTTATGGAAAGTTAACAATTTCTTAAAATTTTTAGAAATTTGATATTTACATCATTTACTACCAAAATAGGTCCAAAAATATATCCATCCTATCATCCAATTTTCGTTGTATCACCTGTCCTCAAGAAATGACAATATATGTGTTGCGTTTTGATTCATGCCCCTTTTTTTCTTTTAAAACAAAATATATAATAACAAATAACCAACCATCCGGAATCTGCCACTGAGCACTCATTGTACTAAGGAAGAGAAATTAGTATCAGCTTTCAAAATTTATTTATTCTTTTTTTTTGGTATTTCACAGAAGAAAACAATATATCATAGCTCGTCTCCAACGACAATGTTACAAGCAAACCAACACCTGGCAAGTTTCAATGAAGATTTCTCTGTGTTGAATTGCCCCGTGTTCCTTGGTTGGCCAATTTATCACAAGAAAAGAAGTGAAAGGATATATAGAATATGTGACCTCTTTATTATTGACCCACTTATTTTCTGTCAATGAGTCATTGAAGTCTAATATATAAATATGTTTGTATTACATTCCTTTTAAATTTGTATTTAAAGAGCATTTTCTGCCTCAGTTGATGTTTTATACTCATTGTATGAAAGGGTGCAGTGTGTGATTTAAGTTAAAAAAAAAAACGATGTGGAACTTCAGTACTATTTCACCCATCTGCATTTCTTTCATGCTCTCAAAAATTAGACTCTCATTTATATGAGAAAATAGTATTGTAGACAAGAACAAGATATTAAAATATAAAATTGTACTTTTTTTTATTTCATTTTTCAGAAAATTATAAGCACACTAGAAGGAAAGTGGAAGATGAAGTTAGGCTTAAAAATACAGTAGATGTGAATTCTTCATTTTATTCCGAAAGTGCAAATACTCTTGTAAATAATTCATCTGTAAATGATTCATCAAAATCCCCATCATCCCAGTCATCTTTAAAATCATCGCCTTTTCGTCATCATCTCCAAAAGCGTTCAACTTCATATAAACGCAATGTGGAAGTTATGGTTGCTGCCGACAACAAGATGTTACAGTACCATGGAAATGACCTTGAAAGATACATCTTGACCTTGATGGCAATAGTAAGTGATACAATCTGAAGAATCTTCTATCTGTGTAGCAAACATCTTCTACTTATTATCAGGAGCCGGAGTTTCAATTAACAGAGCTTTTGAACTGTAATTTATTGAGAATAAAACTGATGTAATATTGCATTGTTGATGTAGTTAAGAAATGATCGATGTATGCGAATAAAGTAACTCCTTTCTGGCAGCATTAGATACACTATGAGGTGCAAATTGCCTTGAGTGTTTTGATGCAATTAAACGCTTCATGCTGAACCAGTTTATTTCTTATAAAAATGCACTGAAGTGCAGAGCTGTTTCCTTAACAGCAATGCTGCGGCGCATTGTTGCAAAACTCCCTGGGAAATATACAGAAGAGGACTAGAACACACCTGGCAGCTTGTAGTCCATCATAATCAGACTTCCAATATTTGGACCTCACAGAAAACTGATAAATGGAACAATATATTATTCTTCTGTCATCCCTGAGAAATTAATATTTATGTCAACCATTCCAGAAAGCATTAGGCCAGATGGGTGGGTTAGTGTAGAAAACTTATGTGAGGGTGTGACACACTTTAGAGATTGCTTCTAGTGACATGGTCACCCCAAATGTGGACCAAAGTTGGGCTGAATTTCATGCCCATGCATATCTTTGGGAGCATATGCCTTTCCCAAATCCAGACCTAAAATATTTTTCTTGATCTTGCTCTTAAAATGTGTGACTGCTCTTGACATTTTTCATCAATATTACACCTAGCTTTAAATTATAAAATAGCTTCATTATGCAATGGAATGAAAAATGTAGGGAAGAAAAAATCTGTTAGCAATAATTAAAAAATAATTTGTCTAATGTTCTGCTACATGAATAACATGCACGGGGCAAAATATGGGTGGATTGGAATGCACAAAGATGTGTTGGGGGTGACAGACAGGTGCATAGACATGACAAAGTCTGGATGAATTACCATAGGAATAGCATCTCAATTGACAATACAAGGTCAAAATCCAAGGAAAATAAATTATTTTTACATGTCCTGAAGAATTGTTAGAGCAGAGAGAGGTCTGCATGCTTTCAGATGTGGTGGATCAAAGCACGTACATAATATATTAATGAGATAGTATGCGTTAGTTGTTATTTTAATTTACCATGCTTTCTTCTACAGGTTGCAAGCATATACCGAGATTCATCAGTTGGCAATTACATCAACATCGTGGTGGTGAAAATAGCTGTGTTTAGATCAGAACAAGTAAGTACTGTGAGAGACCAGTGGTCAGGTATACCTTAAAGTACACAAGTTAAATCCAATAGAGTCAAACCTTAGTATGTCTTGCTCAATGAGAGAGAGAGTTAAAACATCAAACTATCTGAGAATTCAATATATCAAGAGTTAAATACTTAAATGAGAAGATGCTTGGAACTTCCAAATGACTTTCACATAACCTGACATGGTGTTTGAGACACCAATGTTCAAGATACCAAGGTTGGACTGTATTTACAGAAAAAAAAGATACATTTTATTCCAAGGTGTAGTGCTTATGATTTATAAATCTTGGTGCTTTATGGCATTACAGATTATGCAAATATTGCCACCCAAACAAACTGTCTGTTTAAGATCAGGTTATAGGAAGAGGGGGTAAAGATGATTATTTCTGGAAATACATCTTGATTATCTTGCTCTGATCAGAATCTCTTCAGAAGTTTAGTAGGTCATTAGGTTGAGGCATGTTTGTGACTGGGAGGAGTATTTAACTATTTGCACTACTCAAAACTCATCAATAATATTTTTTCAATGTCTTTAAGTACTAGTTAGGGGCTAGTAATATTAGTTTTGATGTTGGTAATGTCAACTTTAACCATTGCACTTTCTTGTCTTGCTGGATCCTTACTAACATTTATATTAAGTACGCTTGGACAAATTTCCGCGGAAAATTTGTGACCGCGTACATAGCGTAAATTAATACCACGCGGAAAAAAGTACTTCTACAGTATATTAAAATAATGGTTTCTCCTAAGTGCTGTTAATATTTATTGAAATCAATACCTCAAATATATAATTTGCTTGTAAATGAACAATAAATAATTTTTTTGAGATCAAAAGAGCTGTTTATGAATTAACTTGGCTGCTGATCAGGTAAGTTATGAGGTGTTAAATTAAAGTTAATCCAGGAAGGACAATTAAAACCATTTTTTAACAGGTTTTATAAAGAATATCAGACCTTGGAGACCTATTGATCTGAATAGAGACCTTATTGATCTGAATAGCCATAGAAATACCAATCTTTTGTTTGCCCATTAATTACAGTGAATAATACACAAAAGGTCACATGCTACCCATACTCTGAATTATATAGGTCCACAATATCAAAGAGGAAAAAAATATATAAGGGCATGAAACAGCTACCCTTCATTTTAAATGAACTTTGTTTGATGAAATTGATATTTTTTGTTAGGGGGATAAATTTGCTGACAAAGTAAAAAAATTCCATTTTGAAGCTTCAAAGACCATTTGTGCATCTGTAATATACATGTATTTACCTTTGATGTCATTCAGGAATTTGTATAATTTTAATAATTTTGTAATAAAGGAATTGTTTTACCTCTTAAAGTCTTTACCACCTGCTGATATAAGAAAACTCATGTGTGCAATCTCTGATAATCATGTCATACATGTTAATTCGTATTTGACAGATTATGATATGTCTGTCACCAGGGAATCTGAATAAATTCTTGCTAATTTTGTCTCACAGACACCTTGAAGTTAAGAAACTTAATCAACAGTGTCAGTAAAATCATGCAATCCGTGCAGTCGCGTTGCAGTAGATCAGAGACTGAATAAGACACCTGAGATTATGAATCATTCCGATCACAAGGAATACTGACATAGTTATAGCAAAACCAAGGATATGTTGTAATCTTATTGTTCCTGTTTTAATCCCGATGTACAATTGATTTTAGGGAGGTTTTTTTGTGTGATACACCTGTCAGCAGAGGTAGACCAACTTGAACAGTCTTCTATTGCACAGATTGCAAAAATACAAGGCTTTGGGGATTAATGTCTTTAGATCATTGCAAATCAAAGCATTTTTGGAAGAACACCTGAAATTTCTCTTTCAAATATTACCACCCTGCGTCTTGGATCAGGGATCAGCGTGTTCATTACAGAGAGTGGAAAGGGAAATGTGTAACCTGTAAATCGTAAACCCTTTCTGAAAGTGAGAACCTCACATCTGGAGAATTTTACGACAGAATTGACGTGACTGTTGCCCTCATTTGTCATCTTACTCAAACTTATAAAAAACGGCCTATACAAACTTTCAACAGGTGTCAGTGATAGGGTAGGATGAGGCCTGATGCTGAGATATTAGCCCCAGAGTGTTACCTTTGTGCGCTCCATTTACCTGTCTCTACCTGCAAGGTGGGATCAAGTGGTGGTGTTTTACTCCTATTTAGCAGTGTTGGGTATCAGCTTCTCTCTGTTTAGGGGTGAAGAGTGTGTACAAAATTTGTGACCGTTGTCATGTAGGCCTGTGAGGTGATGTCATTTCTAGCTGAGATTGACAGCTCTGGTGTGAGGCATCTTGTCTTTTGAGGTCCTGTTGAATGGTGCAGAAAATATCAGGTTTCCTTGGTAACTTAATCTTTTGTGACATATCACAGGTTATACTAGACTCAAGTTAATTTAACAAGGTTGGTGGCTTTCCTGAAATTTAAAAAAAAATTGAATGTACTTTTGCTGTACAAAAATTTCATGCAGTCCAATTCTTGCAAGATACAGAATCATCATTTTAAATCAAATTATTCTAAAGTGAAGTTAAGAATACAAATTGTAAGGTGTGAAGATGACTTGCTACTGTTATGCTGTTTAGATAGATGAGGGTAATGTGTTATCTGCGATTACACCTAAGTTTTTGTTTGTTTTATTCCTCTCAGTCAGTATCAATTTGTCTTCCACTTCATTACTAGATGGCTGCTGTATAGTTTTATGTGCTGCTAGAAGTGTGAATCCATGTTTTATCAGAAAACTCTTACTTAATTGCCTCGTGCTAACTGTTTTTCAAGAATCAAAGGGAATCTTGGTGGGTTTTTCAGATTCTAACTTTGGTTACATGTATACTGTTACTAAACATATAATGTCACAGAGAACAACAAGAAGTTTTTATTTTGCTGTTATTATGACTGTAACAATCACAATTATACATTTGCTACTGTAACTCACTGTTGATGACTAAACACAAATGAATCATGCTGAGAGCAAACTAGAGGTACAGGTATCAAGGTCTATATCTGTGATATATGCCACTCAAGCAAAAATGAAACATAGACGTGTGAGGCTTTAGAAGATCCCTAAAATTACGCCAAAACAAGCTGTAAATGGTGCTTAAACATGCTAATGCAACTGGAGTAGTAACCTCTGCACATGGTACCTACCCCCTCCAGAAAGAGATAGCATCACGTCCAGGGTCAATACAGTGTTTTGATGTAACGCTCATTTTATTTCATAATCCTACAATGCCCTTTATATCTTTTATTCATCCATTCCAGTTTAACAGGTAAAAAACCTTTCTCTGTGTATTTTCTTATTGAAGAATTGAATTTCATATTCAGTTTGCTCGAGGTTGAAATTGGAGACCAATTAAAATGGCTCCAAACAAAAGAATTTTGTCCACACTGATTTTTGAGAGTGATAAGAATGTTTGATATTGGATGCATTAATAAATTGGAGCCCACTTATCTCTAGTATAAACACTGACAATGCAAATCATTCCATAGGTTTACTAAGGGAAAAGGCAAGGATGGGATAAAAGATGAAAGACGTAAAATTTTGGGGGGTGTTATTTATTGGGGTGAAAATCCGATGGAATACTAGGAATCTCCTGATGAAATCTTGTAACCCTTGGTATTGTTTTCTCAATGAGTTGATACACACAGGTCAGAAATCAGGGTCGTGTGTATAGAATTCTCAGGTTAATGTCCGACTGCAGAAAACATGCGCCACAGGATCAAGATGCTTTGTTCTTTTTTTGTTTTTGTTTTCATTTTTTCAGTTTTAAATTGCCACAGTGATTCTGAATTCAAGTTAGAAAAAATTATCAGATTTTCTCTTTTTGCAGCTTTGTACATTTATTTTATCATAAAATGATATTGCGGTAAAAAAAATTTAAAATGTATAATGTTATAATGTATGAGTTAAAGTATTCTAACTAATTCTCCTTTTGTCCTAAGCCAGGATTTATTGGCAGAAGGAAAGGTGCAGACAAGTCAAGCTAAGGTGAACATATGCCATACAAGAACGTCAAACTCTTAGAGTCCTTTTCAACACCCAAGATTAATAAAAAGACAGTCGGCCTATGTACGAATCCAATCTAAGACTAAATTAAGACTCTTTTGTTTAAACTGGATATTAAGTGCTTGTTATTAGATTCTTTAGATTTTTATGGCATTAGAGGTGATAAAGGCTCTTGTCCGTTATTAAGTTTCCTAATACCGAGTGTTTGAGGTCCATTTATATCAGGAGATTCGAATCAATACTCGATTAACCTCCTCTTTATCCTGTGTCAAGAGGAACCACTTGAGTTCATCCATATTTTGTCACCTTTCATTGTTGACCCAACACTTTCTGTTTCGTTAGTCAATTTTATTTGCCTTTCATTTTCTGCAGGTATACAAAATTATAGGCAAAGATGATTTTGAAGATGACTTTGGGTTAAGAAAAATCCTTGCAATCATAATTTCTTTAGAGTTGATTAAAAGAATAACAAGAGCATTTAGGAAGAAATTAATAGGTATCCCAACTGAATTTTTAACAGTGAAATGAAATTTGATGCAAGATCAAGAGGAAGTGCCTATGTCAGTGTCATCAGATTTCTCGAGACATACTGTAAGACATTGGCTCTATGCAATCCAGAATAATATTGTTAAAGAAACTTTCATTGCACTCTATGGTCTATGCTTTAGGACTTTAGAGCAAAACTTGAGTATAGTGAACACAGATTTAGTTTGACCCATAAAATAAGATTAATATTTTCATTCAGAACTGTGTTGTACCAGGCACAAGTTCTACCTCATTATTTTCCCATGTATTCAAAATGATGGGGATTCCACACCTCTGTAGGACAAGCATTGTAACAACCAGCCCTAATCCCCTAAGTTTTGTTTGGATTTTATTTTTTAATTTTCACTGCATAAATTGTTCTTCAGGATACGGTCTTATTTAAAACATGTATAAACGTTTTCTTGATTATAATCTCAATGTCCACTTTTATTCATGGTCAAAGCTATTCATCCAAGAAATATTTTTACACTCATTTGACAGACTGGTCTTTTGTCATATATCTTGGTGCATGTTCAATGTGAAAGACACATGCCTCACTTAATGATAATTGGCTGATGCACTGACTTCCCCCCTCTCTCATATGAAAAACAACAATTTTGTTTGCTTAGTTTTTGTTTAATCCAAAATATGAGTAAACACGCATTGTGTGCCAAATATCGTGAGTATCTGACTTCCTCAGAAACCACGGCATGGCAGGCATTTCTTGCTACTCCTTCTGAAAATGATGGAGGCTGTGATTTTGAGTCTTTGAAATTCTATTCACAGCAACCACAAATGAAGATTTTGATCTTGATTAAAATTTTTCAGGGTTATATCATATTTTTCATGTAGACAAATTGACATTGATGATATATTCCAGTTTCAAGAGTTCAATTTGCCATTAAAAGTGACAGTTTAAATGAAGTCGATCCTAAAATTCTGTCACTGGGAATGAGGTTTTTGTGTTTAGTTTATTATCTGATCAATCAAATTTATTAAAGCTATTTTGAATATAAAATTTATGGACCACACATATACTTTGAATTGGGTTACAGAAGTACAATATTTATTGAGTAAAAAAGTATAAAATTACATGGTTTTTGATCAAACAGAATAAGTACCGAATAAGTACAAGGTTATTCAATTAAAAGATATTTTTGAAATACGAATCTAGTACAAAGGTAATTAAACAGGAAGAAAGGATATCTATCCATCTTTCAACATCACAATTACTTATCATTTAGCAATCAAAATTTAAAATTTTAGCACTATTTATCTTGTTTATCTGCTTGAAAACAGCTGTTGAAAATTATTTTATGTGTTTTACATTTTTTTCAGGATGGGCCTCGAGTAACCTCAAATGCTGCCGCCTCCCTCAAAGACTTCTGCACCTGGCAATACGTGAACAACCCCTCAGATGACAGTGACCCAGACCATTACGACACAGCTGTCCTTATAACAAGGTAAGGGGTAAAAGAGGCCTCCACGCTCACCTGAGTAACTTTGCTGTTCTTCACCAGATTATTCCCTCTTGTGTCCCAGCCCTATCCCTGGAGACCATGATTTTATGATTCAGAATCTACATAACTGCAGGAGGCTTCCTTACAAGTTTCATCTTTTCTTGCCGAAAAAAAAAGGGGAAAAATCTACAAATGTTATAACAAAGTCCCCCCGGGGAAACGTAGACCTTTTAAAAAATGTTGTTAAAAAATAAAATTTATTAAAAAATAAAAAAATATATATAAATAATTAAATAAATGAATTGATGATTTAATTAATTAAAAAAAAATCTACACACCACGATCAGGGTCCATTTGCTATTATAAAACTTTGATTTAAAGTAATAATCAAATCAATGATTTTTGATTTTTTTATTTCAAGATACTTTAGATGTTAAAGTTATATTTGAGACAAAATTTTCTTTTTCCAAAAAAATTACTGCTCCCCTGCATGACGTCAAGAACTTTTCAGCCACTCGCAAAGCTTCTCTTGAACCGTATCATCCGGGCATTGTTTACAGGGTTTTAGCCGCGTGGGGAGGTCGCCATATTTACTGTAACGAAGGTGGGTTGCAAGTCCAAAAATATTTAAATAACATATTCATATCAGATCTGTCTCCAAATTTAATACATGCTATGACTAATTATCTTGATTTGTAGGTTTGTTGACGACTGACAATGGAGAATACGGAAGGAATTCCGTTGCGACGGCCGTTTGATCCAGCCGCTCACGAACTGGATGCGAGTTTCCGACTCACAAAATTCGCTGACCTGAAGGGATGAGGGTGTAAAGTCCCTCAGGAGGCCTTGGAGAAGCTTCTTGAGGGACTCCAACAGGACAGCAATGCCCAAGAGTCGGAGCAGTCGCAATTCCAGTACATGGCGGCTTCACCAAGAATTGGTAAGTTTATTAAAGTAATTAAAATGCAGCTTTTTATATGACGACAAAGTGTTCTGGAAAATGTCAGTTCCGAAAGCTGTTTTCATTGATTAGTCAGATGACAAGCACTCTTAATGATTTAATTATATTAATATTATAATTTTTATTGCAATGTCAATTTTAAGTTGTGAAGGAATAATGGAATGATACGATTTTTAAACTTTCAATCAGACCCTTCTGGTTCTCAAGTTCTGAAAATGGCGGCTTTTTGAGCCCTCAGATAGTCACGTGATTTATCAATAAATGGTTCCGGAATAATGCAGTTTTATTTCTGAATTCTCCCTCTATGATTTTTTTAATTAAAATTAACTTGATTTAACTTATGTCTGTTTTTTAGGGAAGTATTGTGTGTTTTATTATTATTATTTTTTTATAAGTACACCTTAGGGAGTTTTAAAGTATTATTGTGACATTTTAAACACACAAAAAAAATTTGTTATTTTTTTAAGGCATTGGTATGGATGCATCAGTTACTCCCCTGAGACACGGTGGCCTGTCTCTGGTTCAAACAACAGATTTTTTCTACCCACTAGTGGATGATCCTTACATGATGGTTTGTAATGGAAAACCTACTTTTCAAAAACTTTGACCTTGGTCACAACTTTTGAACGGTAGATACAAGGACCTTTTCATTTCACAAATGTATTCTTTGTGACAAGACCTTTAATTAGATACACAACCTTTGACTTCTTGACCATTACCTTGGATATTTCCATACTTATGAAGAACTTTAACCTTGACCATAACTATAGAATGGTAAGGGCTAGGGATTTTATACTTCACATATGTAATCTTGTTAGAAGATCTTTCATTGGAAGAACTTTGACCCTTTGACCTTGACCTTGGAGTTTAACCTACTTTTCAAAAAATTGGACCTTTGTCACACCCTTTGAACGGTAGATGCTAGGACATTCATATTTCACATATGACATATTTTTTGTGGCAAGACCCTTCATTAGATACCAACACCTTTGACCTTTTGCTTGACCCTGGAGATTTCTGTACTTAGGAAAAAACTCTAACCTTGACCCTAATGTTCGAACGGTAAGGGTTGGACTTTCAAACTTCATATAGTAGTATGTAATCTTGTGAGAAGACCTTTCATTGGATACCAAGAACTTTGACCCTTTGACCTTGACCTTGGAGTTTGACCTACTTTTCAAAAACTTTTACCTTGGCAATAACTATTGAACGGTTAGCACTAGGGTTTTCATCCTTCACATTTATATTACTTGTGAACTTCCTTATGAAAACAACAACTCAGACCCTTTCACCTTTGAGTTTGACCTACCTTTCAAATATATCCTTGACCATAACTTTCAAACAGGTGGTGCTAGGGATTTTGTATTTCATAAACTTATTTCTTGTGAGAAAACCCTACTTTGGGTAAAATATTTCATTTGCATTTAAGAAAATTATAATCTTCTTTGTGTTGCCATACGAGGTCATCATAGTTTCACAAACACATCTTGTTCCTTATATTGAAAAGAGATAGGGTTTTCATATTTGACATGTGCATTACCGGTACCTGTGACAAGATATTTCCGAACATGTTATGATTTCTTACCCCTTGACCTTCACGGTTGACCTTATAGAGACTTGAAAGGTGTAATAAAGTAAATTGGGGATATTTTGAAGAATCTGTGTAATAAATTATTTGAATTTAATTAAGGTTCCTTCATATTTTTCTGTATCCAATTGTATTACTTAATGAATGACCCTCATATACAGAGAGAATGATCTTGTTTGTTACAATCAGGAATTGGATCTAGTTTACGTTCATTCTGGTGAAGTCATTAAGTTTATTAATACCACTTAAGCGAAATGACTTCAGTCTGTGCATCCAGAACTTTTCCTTGCTTTTTCTCTGAGCGTCTATGGGGGGGGGGGGGTCTTTTCAACTTCTGGCTCCTGGAAATAAAAAAAAAACAAACAAAAAAACACTTTTATATGATTATTAAAAAGACAACAGAAAAAAAGCAGCATGTGTAGAATTTGATTCCACAAAGTAACCTGATGTTAAATTCAAAAACATGATAATAAACATTTTACAAGATACACTTATCACATTTGTTATAAAAAAAAACCATATAGGAGTTATAATTAACTACATGGTGCACATATAGCATCTTAAAACAAAATTCACAGCACCATTTGATGAAAAAAAAACTGTGCTAGCTATAAAAAGTTTTTTTTTTACTGAAAGTTATTTATATTTTCCCAATCAAAATAATCATATAGATAGTAGAAAAATGTTGGATTGGTAGAAAAAAAAATTCAAAATATGACCAAAAGTTATTTTTATCAAGCATAAATTAACATCGATATGCTACATATCCATCTAAAATGTTTTTACATGCATGCATTTACTTTGAGAAAAAATAAAAAAGAGCAAAAGGTTCACTAACCGACCAGTGTGTGCAAATGTATATATGAATATGGTCTACAATAATTACATCATGAATACAACAATTACAGGTAATATATACACAAAATAAATAAAGGAAGCTAAAGTCGCTTCAACTTGTGCGTACATTGTTCATATAAAAACAATAAATACCCAGGGAAAATGCTAAATGTATTAAAGCTTTTTTTCTAATATATCATTAAGATGCTACAGGTCTACAACAAAAGACATCTAAAAAAAAATTAAACCGGTATAACATACATTTAGGTGAATAAATAACTACATTTGTATATGAATATGACCCCTTTTTAAATTACACTGTATCAAAAATACATGTTACAAAAAAAACTTCTCCCTACATATAAAAACATTAAACCCAAGACATCACAAACTCACAAATTTTAAAATGCTTATAGGATTGTCAATTTACCATTGCTTTAAACATATTTTGTGTCGTTAAATTTGGCAAAACAATTAAATACACATAGAATTGTAAACATATAACCTGTTTGAAAAAAAACCTCCAAAAATGCCCCAAAATTGTTCATTGAAACCAATACTCTCTAACTCTCAATTCTCAGTACAAGGTTTACATATACACAAAAATAGATTAAATACAAGGGAGGTAATTTTAATAAATTGGCAGTGAGAATGCATATGCATGTTTGAAAATAAAGTTATTTTGATTATCCATGGAGGCGAAGATGAACTACATGTAAACACATAATTACCTTCAGCTGTAAATCTTTTAACACTAGAATATTAGGTATGAATATTTGTTCAAACATTTGGCCAACATTCATTTCTAAAAATAATACTTTCCCACAAAATAATCCAGCTATAAAGTAGAAATGACAGAAAATTAAATATCTTTACATTTGACCATATTGTTTTTATATTTAATACAAATTCATTTGTAAAAATACAAAATTAATGCAGGCATATTCATAAATTGAATATATAAACCTCGATTGTTCAAAAAATTAAGGTAAGATAACATGACTTTTCTGTAAACATATATTGTTTCAAACAGGATTAATTCACAGTTGCCAATTTTCCACCCAAATTTGTAACATTATTCTGAAAGTGCATTTTAGACACACACCTGTACTATAAAATCTGGGTTATTTTCTAGTTGCAGATTGGACAATAATTGAGATTCCATGGAATTATGATTCCCAGGAAAAAATTATGTTTATATAATTTTTTTTTATTTTCTAGCTCTATTCCTTTAAAAGTGTCAAAAATATTGTGTCACTTCATGAACCTTCTTCAAATATACATGAATACTTAAAAAGTAGGACTTTGATCATGTGTTCAGCACTATATACATTTGTACAGGAAACAAAATTTAACACTACTTATAACTTAGAAATAAATATTGCACTTGTACACTACATTCTTATATAAGTAAAATATACAATATAATGTAGTTTTTCTTTAGTTTAGGACAAACATGATATGATGAAAACAATCTCGTCAAACATTAAAAACTGGCCTTTTACATAATTGTGATACCCACATATTTTTTTCTCATCATAAAAGATCAATGATCTGTACTGGTTTTTTGGGGAGACAGAAAAATGTTCTGCCCTTGGAAAATTCATTTGAGTATACAAAAAAGGTACAAATTCCATTATCTTTTTTCTCTATAGTTTCTACAGAAGATGAGTTGTACTCATAATAAGAAATAAGACTACATGTATTTAGTTTTAAATTTGTACCAATATCAGTAATTGCTTAGGATTGCAGGTCAAATGTATTTGGGGCAGCTTCTCTTCTCTTGAAGTGCTTTTTGCTCATCATTTAAGAATTGCATCTCATCGAAAGAGAGTTCTTAAGTGCATCTGAGATGATGAAAATGAGTGCCTCTTTCTGATACTGCTGAACATTAATATAATGTGTTAACACTATATATCAAATCTAGGCCAATAACTTGCACTCCTTCACTCATTGTAAAATGGCAGACTGATGAATTTGGAAATTGACTTTTAATTCATTAATCTATATGTTGTGCATTCATTTCATCATGTGAAAGGTGCAAGAGGGTTCAGTTTCATTATAGAAATATAGAGGTATATTTGGATACCAATTAATTGGGAAAAAAATACAAAATGTGATAAAGTGCCATGCAAGTTCAGCACTAATCTTTGCTTAACAAGGGGATAAGATTATTTCGTACACTTCCATTAAACCTTAGCCTCTTTTCCTCCCTGGCAAACTCATACTGTCTTACAGTTTAATAGCGTAATTAAGTGAAAGATATTCGTTTCAAATTCTTTACAACAAGTTGCATCAATGATTGTTATTTTTCCTGTGTAGTTGTTTTAAGTAGGTGTTTCTTTCCAGTGGGAGAGTTTACCGGCCCGGCTGCTAGATTGCCGTCCCTGTTCTTGTCTATGTATATTTAATTTATTGGTTGTATAAGCAATCTATAACAGATCTACATGGTCAGATGCTCTACAGGATGTTCTGTTCAAACAGAGGAGGAAGTCAGTTTTCATAAATTAACCTCTAAAACAATGCTGCTGTTAGGGTTTTATGACATGGATAGGGGCTTTGTTTTCACCAGTAACAGGTGGTTAGGGGTGTAGATAGAGCCAGAGATAGTAAGCACTGTTGCTGCAGGGCAGAAGAAAGGGAGATCTGAAAGTAAAACATCACAGAACAGACTCTTCTTTGAAAAGTTTTCTGTTCTAATTTTTTTGAACTCTGATCGGATTTGAGAACAGATTAATATTTAGGTTAATTAAAGATTGTCTGATCAGAGTTTAAGATCAGTTTAAAATTTTAGGTACATGTACCATAAAATTGTACCCTTTCTAAATTAATTTCCAAAATTTTGATGAAAGGACCTCTTAACAGTACATGTATATGAATGTTGTTGGTCTTAGAGTCAAGCAATAAATAGGATGAAATAATTAATTCTTCTCCTTTTTTGCACTATATAGCTTCTTTCTACTGCTTGTCTCTAGTTACAAATCACAAAATACATTCATCCCGGGAACATAAAGAACATTTGATGACAAGTTGACAGTTTGTGACAAATTGTGCACTCTTCAATTGGAACAGAGAGAGGAAGAAAACAGTGAATAGATGTTAGCATATTCTCCCATGATGAAGTTTTACAGGGCTAATCGTTTGAATGGAAATGATGTGCAAGAATGCAGAAAGTTTGAAAACTCATAATTAAGGGAACACAATGACATGAGCAGAAGAATTTCTTGAAGTAAAAAAAAATGTGCAGATGTCTGCTTTGTGGAGAGCAGTTTAGCTGTCTTAGAGTTACATGCTTGATTACTTTATCAAAAAAGCCAACTGCCTAGACTAAGGGCTGAATGTTCACTGAGGCTAAACCTTGGAGCTGAAATCTAGAAATGTTTCTTTGAGATTTAGGTTACTCTGACTTGGTTTCGGGAGAGACACTTTAATTTTATTGCTTGATTAGATTCACCATCTCACATGTAATTGAGCAGATAATAGCTGCAAGTTTATTTCCTATTGACAGCTAATGATTCAATACAGGTTTTATTTGTGTCTAAACAACCTCAAGAAAATTGCCAGTAATTCCCTGATTCCTTTTACACTTAACTGAATTTAGGGGGCTGAAATGGTCCAGGGTTATATTATCAGCGGTCATCTGCAGAAGTTCAAGAGTGGTGGCATTCTGTCCTTGTATACTTATGTTGCTGTATACATTTTGAATTAATTATGTTTATGAGTCATAACTATTATATTATCTTTGACTCTCTCCAATTCACCGTCTGTTGACAAGGGAACCCTAAATATCTCAAAATACAGCTTTTTGATCTTCAAACAATTAAACATCAATAAAGCCTATTATGATGAAGGTGAATATATTATTTGCTGACATTTATGTTCAGTTTGGGTCATACATAATAAAACCACATCCAGCAAGTGACATTTAACACTAAAGGGTCACAAATTTTGCTGATCTTCTATGAACAAGGTTTAAACAAAAGTGGCCAAGTTGGGTGAAAACTGTTAGTCCATTTTATATGTGTTATGATATTTGTCAGGCAAAATTAAATTATTATTCCCTCAACAATTAAGACACGGACATGAAAAGGAAGCTGTACTTGTAGGATATAAGATTTAACTTTTCTCAATGTAATAAAAATTAATTTTCAATATAATTATTAATTGACACCTATATAATTTCCAGTGTGCTTATACAAGGTTTAAAACTGTGTCAATTTCTAAGTTGCAAGTTGAAAATGGACCTTTCCTTCAAATTTGTTGAATTAAAATACCATTTTCGACAATTTATTCTGTGGATTTTTTTTCACTTTCAGCAAATTGCAAAAGCGTAGAAAATTTAGGTTAATGTTGGCAATTTAAGTCTTGCAATTGTTATTGTTAAGTAGGCTAGGAAAATGATGTACCCGAATCTATGAAATGGCAGTGAACTTTTTCTGTTTCTACAATAAACAGACTCTTAAGTTGTTGCTGAATAAATCCACAATGTGAAAAAAATACAAATCTGCGGAACATCTTAACACGATAATCATCATCTGCGTAAACACTTAATCACAGAGTAGATACGCAAGGATTATAATTTGAAAGCATATCCCTTTAAATGTATGCATCGTTTGAAGATATATGGTCATTATCTGGTAATGGGTGTTCCATTAAAGAACATATTAAGTCTTGAAAATGACGTATATTTTAGTAGCTGGGTCAGCTGTCCTTTTCATGACTTGTTAGAGATATACCAGGGAAAATAAGTTAGTTCTTATATTGTCTAAAAGTTGGTTTTGTTAGGGAATATCTGTTTTAATCAGTTTCTGGGTTAGGGATTTGTTGCTTTGGAAGAAGTATATTTTTGAATCCTCAGATCTTCCAATCTTTATGAAGAGCTGCCAATGGGATAAAAGATGGATTAGCATATATTGCATGCCACAAATATGCTGCTTGATTCAGCAGGATCTTTTGACTGAATTTTCAAAATTTTGTGGTCACTTACCCAATTCTTTGAGAGATTTGGGTATTTTGATTGTTTTTTACCACTCATACAGAAACCTAATTTTCCTCTCAGGGAAGGAGGTGCATGGGTCCAGGAGGATGAATTTGAAGATAAGTCAAGTACTCGATAGAGAAAATTTGATATATTATAATATGTTGATTGTTGACAGTTGTTTACATATTAGGAAAGACAGCATCATCATCCTAAAAAAATGAGCTGAAAATTCAAAGCAAAACAGATAATCACTGCCAAAGCCTTATAATAAAAGAATATTGATAGCACAAAAAGCTACGATCATCTTTGTACTGTTGCACAAGGTGTTTGGGCTCAAGATTAGAAAAAAAATTGTTATCTTTGTGTGGAAAGCTGGTGTGAAAAGAGGCTCACATGAGATGTAAATATCGATGGCCATCTCTGGAACCCATCATCAACAGATATTGTTCCAAGTCCCCCTGAAAATTAGGTTATGATCCAATCGGTCAGTCTCCTGGAGAAAAAAAAGTCTTCCTTTTTCTCTGACTTTTCTCTGATTAAAACTTACAAGTGCAATAACAGTCAGGCCAGATATATGGTGCATGCATTAAGGACTGACCAAATTCATATACAGCCCAACTTCATTCAGCAATTTAAGAATGAGCTTTGGGAAATTTTACATCATGATGTCATCATCAAGACCAAAAAACAAATAAAAGTCTTGTTGATTTTCACGCTTTGAGTGTTGGGTGAGTGATGGATGCAGAGTTGTTTAGCTCTCTTCTACTGGTCATTCACTTTGGCTCCAGGAGGGAGGAAGAATTCCTATGTCTTTATGAACACCTGGGAACTGATTGTTGTAAAATGGAATTGTGACAGGAATGAGTAGCTTAAATGCATTCTTGATTACTCTATCTCAGGGAAGAAATGGGTTCAAATATGTGAATTTTGTTAAATTACAAAAAATATACAAAAATATTTCAACAAGAAAACAGAATTGAAAAAAAAAAAAAGAATTCAGTAAATAAGAAAAGGAATCCTGTGATTTTTTTTTGAAGCCTGAAGCTTATATTATTAATATTATGTGCCCATCAGTCAATATGCAAGTTTTAAAAAAAGTTATCTGTACATTTTTTTAGCATTCAAAGAAAGATATCGTGTACATTATTTGAAAGATTTTGTCAGCAAGTTGCGTTTGAAGAGTAAGCAGCCCTGGGCAATGCCACAGGTTTCTTGTTTACAGAAATAATTGTCACTTGGCCTCTTAAATCTGATGCCTCTGATGAATGAGGAGGATGGGTATATTTTCATTCATTAGAATTTTTAGGGGGGTCATTGTTCTGGTTATAGTAGCAGGTGCTTAGTCCAGGGTTATGTTGGTCTCTCTGGATCTGTGGTTTAGGTAACCATGACTGAATAACAACTGAGAAAACAAAATGTCCCAAAATTATCTTCTTTTTTTGGCAAAAACAAGGTTATGGTAATGTTTTTGAATTTTGGATCTAAACAAGAGGTGCAAGAAAGAAAACAAAAAAATAAAACAAGCAAGAAAGTAAGACATCACTAATTAACTTCAAGTTTGCAATTGTTATGAAATGCTTTTCAATGGTACCAATTTTCTAAATTTTGAACATAACTAAAGGTCAAAAGATGCATGCGAGCAAAGTTGGTTGTTTTCAGTAAACCTAGCTGTTCTGCATATAGTGTCATCTTTGCAAAACTGCATCTTAATAAATAGTTCAGAATAGTAACTTCTTTGAAAGATAGCTATAAGTCCCTTGGTTTTTTTTTAGTTGATTATAGTGTTAGTTCTGATGGGGTTTAATTAAGCAAAGAGATTTATTTGAAAGAAGATGGTGTGAAGAAAACATTAATCAGAGAGTTTAATCCCAGGGCTTCAGACATGATTGCAGATCTTTATGGTCCTAAATGTGTTCTTTCAGGAGTTAGACAGGGCCAATGTCCTAGCCTTCTTTAATTGCCAATACAGCTTCAGCATAAATTATTATATTCTGCATCATGTACATTGTTGAAGAGCTTATTCTGATGTAAAAAGATTTTTTTCATCTTTTTTTTTTCTATACGCATAAAAATTTGGTTGAATTTGGCCTTTTATATATGCTTTAGATTCTGTAAGGTCTTAAGCTTATACTTTGGATAGTTGAACTTAGATAAACTTTTACCAGATAAGTGATATAAAAAACCCCAGACAAGACCAGCGTATTTCGGGCTGTACTCCGATGTATCACTTTACGATGTAGATGTTTTTTTTGCTGGCTACTAGATGAAGCTTGGGGGAGTGTCCGTCAGATGTGGGTGGCATAGTGCCATGTGTGACTTGACTGGGTGTTGGGAGTAATGGTTCAACACCTCGACATGTCTGCTCTACTGCAGGGGCAATATATCAAACACGGCATTATACGTATAGCTACGGATTGAATTCATCATCATGTATAGATCTGATGATGTTAGCCTGAAATTGTGTGTGCCTGATTTATGTGCTTTTTTGTTTGCATGATTATGGCTTTCTACATGTTAATGTAGAAAGCATAATATAGATAAACTTGTATACTTTTTAATTTCACCCAAATGAAGATAAGATGAGCTCATGCTTCGCTGTCTCAGGTTTTAGAGCAAATGCATTTCTTATAAGCAGATTCTGGACTGAAGTTGCTTACTTGTGTCATAAAGACGTGTATTTCTACTATTCATGGACTTAATGTTCCATCTGATCTTTTACAAAATAAAAGATCAGATTGAAATTAAAAAAAATATATATTAATAATAATTTTAAATCTCAGATAACGGTAACTGTTCTTTTATCAAATAAAACAAGGGTTCTATATGAAATATATAGTTTAACTTCAGTATATTGAACACTGATATTTCCAAAAACATGAATATGTCAAAAGAAAATTAAAAGTTGCAACCACTTATCCTTTACATTATTTAACCCTCAAGATCTCAAATATTCCAATATCTCCTTTTCTTCATGGTCACATTGAGTTTGAGATAATGAGATTTAATTGCATATGGTATAGTATGCTTGCTTTGAATGCTGAATATCTGAACAAGAGGCCAGCTAAACGATTAAGATTTTTGGAGGAGGTATATTTCCCAGCTAACAAAACTTTGATAGGATGATATAGTAGCACTGATGCATATAGGGATGCAGTAACTGCCATTCATGCTATGAATGTTTTATTTCTGTTTGAGTTTTTGGAGCAGAATTTAAGCCAGACTGCAAGTGCTTGCTGTAAATTCCATCTATATTTGGGATGTTGAATCTTTTATATTCAATATTTCTGACATGCATTGAATACTTTAGATGTCATTCTAAGTACCTATCCACATGGTTAATTTAAACAAAAGTTAAAAAATAACTTCTTGATATGTAGTACTATTTAGTTCTGAATTGTAATATGCACCTCAAAACCTATCGTTGTCTATTTGAAAAATGTAGATGATTATCCTTACATGAAATATATCTTAAGGTTTACCATATTTTAAAAGTACAGAATGACAGATGAATGGTACAAAATGTACTTGTTAAAATACTGTCAGTTTTAAGTTCAAATTGACTCAAAATAGTTTGATTTATTCCTATGTTACGATATAGAATCCTTATGCACCTGTCAGATGGTGGGGAATTTCACTACGAAGAATAAATCTACTGTTGACCTTTTGAATCCCAATTTCCCGACAGAGTCCTAATTGTCAAAATGTTCTTAAACAAAAAGTCACATTTTTAAGGTAATTTGTTTACATTTATTAAAAATTAATTTATAAAAATGAAATAATTTTTATCTTTTACAGACAGAACATTTGCAGATCCCGATACAAGTGTGATACGTTAGGTAAGTTCAGAATTTAAAAATAGAAATTCTGTTGTTTTAAGACGTGTTCTCGTGTACTTAAAATTCTTTTTAATGTCAATTCAGGTCTCTCAGATACGCGGCTTGTCAGAGCAGGCTGTCCCAACTATATGAAAACTCCATCAATTTTTACAAGTCAAGACTTCAATATTCTTTAAACATTGTCAGATGGAATTTGTAGGACATTGGTAACCTAACAACACAAAGTGTCGTAGGAATCAGAAATATTCTGTTGCATTTAGTCACTTCCTGTGACTGGCACTAAATTTAGACATGGGCACTGTAATTAGATGAAAATTAAAAGGCTTAATTCATGGTTGGGTCTCATCTTTATTTGTTTTTTTTGACATTTCATTTATTATTTTCTTGGTTTTTTGTTTGTTTGTAAGAGTTTAGTGTTCATTCTTGATTTTTTTGACAGGCATAAAAATGACAGTAGTTTTTAAATAAAAGGAGCAAAAATGTTAATAATAGTAATTGTACAAAAATCTAGAGACTTTATTAGCAATAATATTTTTTTGTAAAAATAATGAATATTGAATCCATGAGACTAAAGACAGTCTGCATGGTCAAGATGCTTTGTCCCATTTAATTACAAATATTATAGCCTCCCCTAAAGACAAGAGCTCAGATAACCATGATTGATGGGGAAATTGAGTTTATAAGTCCATATTTCACAGCCTGATCATGTTAGGTCAAGTTAAGTTCACACCCGGCCAGCTAAGGTTGTTAATTAATTACTGATAATTATGTCCGCAGGATTTATGATGTCTGGGATCCTGGATAATCATTAAACCTGCACCTGGACCCAGACTAACCGATGTCTGAGTTGATACACACACAACATTCAATTTGGAAGGATGTCAAAATTTTTGTCACTTTTTACTTGTTTAACATCAATGCAGATTAACGGATTACTGTGAAAAATCCACATTTGTTATGTGAACTTAAAAGACTCTCTATGTATCAAAATGACAACAGAATAAAATGATAACTAATTCAAAGAGAAATTTAGAGTTATTAACTTCGTTATGATTTGACGGTAAATTATCATTATGATCCTGTTAATTTTAAGGTTTCTTATCAACTGCCCATGTTACAGTAGACTAAGAGAAATCACATGAAAATTCAACTGAAATTTTGCTTTAATTGACATAGATTTTTATAGATCAAACAAACAACAAAGGTTAAACTGTTATTGAAATCGGTAATTTTCTGTAATGCCCTTAAAGGAATCTGTGGAATTAGATCAGCCGAGATGCAAAATGTGTTCATTGGGCTCCATTTCATTTTTTGTTGGTTCAGAAATTATATACTATTGTAAGCCAAAAGTGGGGACTGGGTAATGATGATGTTATTTGATGAAACTAAACTACTGTGACATGGATTTCAGATGCTAAATAAGGCCATTATTGTAATGACCAGAGTCTGAATGTCTGACAGGGGTGTCTGTGAGGAGGTGAATTTGACCTCAGATAGAAGATTGGTCAATCAAAGGTCAAGGTCAGAAGTATACAGGAGTAATACATCCCTAACATTACTATTGGTACCAGAAATAAGATTGTAATGAGTACTTGTAGGCAAAAGATGATGAAGGAGAACTTCTGATGTTATGATGCATCACAAGTTCAGTAGAATTTGTCCCACATAGCACAGTCATCAAGGAGAAAACTCCCAGAACTCAGGTCCACAATAGTTTGATCATTTTTTTCCCTATAAATTTAATGTCAAAAAAAATGTTTTCAAAGAAAAGAAATTGAATTTTTGGGGATTGAATCTTTTGTTCGGTTGTGATACCCATGTATAATCTTTGGTGACAAATTACACCAGAGGAAGCCAGATTGTCACATTTAGACATTATTTCCCTGCAGGGGAAGATGTGAACAGTATTGTTCTTGGAGCACTTGGAGAGGAAATTAAAGATGCCAAACAAATGATGTCATTGCTGCATATTGTTAGGAACAGTCTTTTCTGGAATTTTAACTGGACCGTCATTTTGATATCTTGTTACATATTTAGTCTGAACAATTGTAAGAGTTGGGTAAATTCAGTACAGTTCTGTAAAGTGGGTGTTCTAAGTCTGAATGAAAAGAGCACTATAAAGATCCTATGTATGAAAAAAAAAAACACATTAATTTTGTAACCTAGTTTATTTTCAAATTCCAAAGTTGGCAGATTTCAACTAGAAAAGGTTATATATTAATTAAGATATACTTCTATTAGATGTTTATTACCCATTTGGCTTAGCATGGTCCTTGTAATAATTTCCTGATTTACAGAAAATTTTGTGTTATTTTACAGGACTGGCAGAACTAGGGACAATGTGTGACCCCCGGAGAAGTTGTTCCATCATTGAAGATAATGGCATCAGTGCTGCTTACACCATTGCACATGAGCTAGGACACGTGTAAGTTACAATTCATTGTCAAGTTTACAGGCTTTTGATTTTGCTTCTTCCGTAGCTTGTAAAATCTTTATCATGGATCTTAGGTGCATCCTAGAATAGAATTATAACTGATGTCTGATGATCAGACATTTAACTCAAAGTTCTTTATGATTTTGCAATTTTTTTGTCTTTTATACTAATTGGACCAATTATTAAATTATCTATTATATATGTGACTGTGTATATTATTGATATCTAAATAGTTATTATATATTTCAATATACATGTAGTTACGTCTTTCTATCTAATATATAACTGTCCATAAATTAGAAAAAAATGATTTCACCATTAATCTCACGAATCATTCATTGCTTAAACTGAAAAAGCTATTTCCATATTTTGAATTCCCATACAAGGAAGAACACAGTATAAATTGTTATAAGATTTGTTAATGAATGACAATATAAATCAGGAGTATATTAAGGCGCAAAAGAACAAAAGAGTCATTCATTAGATTTTCTGTGAAAAAATGTTTTATTTTCTATCAATTAATTAGACGTCCTAATTGTGTCCCTATTGAGATTGATTTAGACACACGATGTGTAAAGATAAATATAAAAGAGTTGATTTAAGATGACAATATTTTACACCGCTGGGCCATCAATATCCTTCTCTGTATACAGAGGGAGCCCATTATCCGATGACTTTATCATATCTAGTAAGATTGGTTCAAAGTAAATGCTGACTTAGCATATTGATAAGCAGAGAAATCTTCATTGATAAAATGCATTATTATGAATGAAGAGTTGGACATTGAATCAGATGACACTTTACGTTTATTTCTACTACTACTGTGCACTTGTGGGTGACCTACAAATCGCGGAGCCGTGGCGTGTCGGTGCACAGGTAAATTATTGGTAATGTCTGCTGCGGGATTTGTGTGCTAGTCAGGAGAAGGGGATTTGCTGCTGTTTCTCTAGTACCTGTGACAGGTCATTTTGTTACACAGGTGTGAATTTCTTGACCTACATTGGCTCTTTCCATTTCCTGTCCATTTTAACAGCAGTTGAACCTATACATGTAACCAATTTGAGGGGGGCAGTTTTTAGGTCAGTTAGACAGGTGGACTTTCGCAGTGGGTGACACTGCCAGGCTAGCTTGATATTAATGCATTGAACTTTCATCTGTTGAGAGTGCTGGGACTTACAAAGTTTCTTTTTTTTCCACCAAGTGGTTAGTTGATATTACGTTAAAGGGATACCCCTGTTATCACAACAGATCTTGAGAAAACGAGGTCAAGTAATTGTCAAGTACAATAACTAGATGCATACTTATTTCTTAATTGTTCTTTTAATTACTTTCATCAGAAAATTTCATCAACTTCTTGACAAACTTGAGAGTGTTTTGAAGTAGCAGTTTATCTCCTTTAGTCTTGATAGCGCAGCATTAATAAATCATTACCTTCTCTTCGTCTGGGTGAAATCGTAGAAGCTGATATATACAGTGACTGCATGCCTTATTGTGGCAATTGTATCATTGTCTGCCTTAAGAAAATTTGGGTGTTATTATACAAAACACGAAGTATTTTTGTTTCTTGTTACTAATTTTAGATATTGTATTAGTCATTGGTCAGTTTGATAAGTGTGGAAGGTGTTAGGTGTCTCAGTGTTTAGCAGTAGGCATTATACTTTTTGCATTTTTTTTTCTAAATGGTTGCCCCTCCTTGATTTTTACCTTTAATAAGTTAACACCTAATACAAAATTTATGGTTTTGGTGAAAGATAAAGTGAGGTGCTAGGGGACATATTGACTGATCCATTCCTTTAGAAGCACTGGATGGCTTTTAAAGAATTTCTTCAAGGAAGTTTTTTTCTGTTATCAGAGAATTTATGGATGCTGTTTCAAACTTCTTTTCAAATTAATTTTAAAGCAATTAATGCTGATAAGTAGTGTTTGATTCTGTTTTAAATTCTGTGCACAGCAAATGTTATAGGAAGATTCTCAGCATCCAGATATTTTCCGTGACAAATAATGGCGATAAAATGCAGAATTTCGCAGACGTACCTGGAGGGAGCTCCGAGATTGACTTCCTGTAGCGGGTTTATACGGGGATAACTGTGTCAAACCTGAATTAAAAGTGTAAAGTAATCAGCCCGTCTTATCATTAAAGAACTGATAGAAATGACAAAAACTGCTGCAATTTATGAAGTGGTGGGATTCACTGAATACATAGGTTTATCATGATACGGAATAAATTTAGAAGTCTGTGACTTTTTATGTATCTTAAATAGAAATATTATAATGATTTCGTCCTGTGATGGAGACTAAGGAGAATTTAGGAAGCAAATTCATTGAATATTTCACTTTGAAGATAGTGGGTTTTATTTTTAAGAATGTTATAACTGTTAAGTCTTGGACTTTTCTATGAGTGTAAAACATAAAGTGATAAAAAAGAAATTTGTCATTTTAAGCTCACTTGAACAAAAAGTTTAACTGAGCATTTTTCATTTTTTGTCATCATTTGTCTGGCTGTCTGTCTGTTAACAATTTACATTATCAACATCTCCTTCAGAACTATTTGGTTAAATTCAACCAAAATTAGCACAAAGTGTCAGAGAGTGAAGGAGTTCAAAGTTTATTCAGATGAAGGGTCATAAGAACTGATTTATCATTTAAGTATTGAAGCATTTGGGGGTAGTGAAGATACAAGTTGGTTTAAGTCATGACCCTTAGGAGTAGGGCAGGGCAAAATAATAAGCTAACATCAAGGAATATATAGGGAAAAATCCATTAGTTAATATCAGGATTATTGTAACTCAGGTGATTGTTGTGGTCCAAGGCCCTCTTGTATTTTTTCCCCTTTCCTTTTCTTTAAAAAACATTGTGCAAATTTAAAAACAGAGGCATGCTTGTGAACAAATGAGCTGCATGTTTGAGATCTTTTTAAAGCACACATTTTTCATCAAACTTAAAAATCTCAGATGGTTAAAGGTTACGGAGAGGTTTGAAGGAAGGTTAGATTGTGCCTATTCATAAATTAACTCTGTGTATCTGTGGACTGTCCATACAACATATGCATGTGAAGGGGAGATATAGACAAACTGCAGAATCACGAATCATAGTATTGTTCCGTAATTAAATTACCAGATTTTCAATTAGGATTTCCAGGTGTGATTGAAGCCTCCAAGGTAACTGAGTGCCTCTGGGAGTGAAGTACAGTCTCTTATTGCCTGACTGTATGTTTGACATTCTTATAAATGTTTTATGTTTATATAACCCATCAACCTGTGAAGCCACTTACTTATCTGATTAATGAGTAGATTCTATCAGCCGATTTGAACTATTATTACACCTCATAATTGTTTGATGTCATGTTGCTAGCAGCCGAGGGACCCTGACATTGTACCTTTTTTGTTGAAATTATTGACATAAGGTTACTAAACTGACAAATCAGAAGAGTGTACTTCAAAGCGGAGCTGTTGTACTGGTGTGGTATCAGCAGGCCCTATTGTTAGAGGGGATCTGTTTGGATGGAGCTGCATTAATGGCACAGCATGAAGTACAGCTAACCTGCTTAAAAGTGCAGCAAGAAAACATGCAGGCACTGGTATATGATTGATAGACAAGATATAAGTCCCAAGTATGCATTCCTTATTGCTAAAAAAAACAAATTATAGAACTTTACAGTAGACTCTATTAGATCAAGCTTAAGTGTATTCTTGTATCTGTATTTGTAATCTTCTGTGGGGTAGGCATTTGCCAACTATGAAATTACACTTAAAATTCAGAAATTCAGTTGAAGATATAAGATATTTTTTAAAATGATTTTTCTTTTATCACTATCTTGTATCTTGTCCCCTTTTTTGACCTGTTTTTGTGGTGGTGTACAGTTTATAAAGAATCACATTTAGGTCCTGTGTTTTAGCTGTTAATTAATGAAAGCAAATGCTTTACAATGACACTGCGACTTGTTACAAATAGCAAGGTCACAAAAACTCCTTAATCACTGAATATTTTAGTGCATTTAATCATTTTTTATGGTATTAATAAAGATAGTTTTAGACAATTCTCAGTATTAATCACATGCTTTGTGACTTTCAAGCCTTAGAATAATATACAGGTCCTGGAATTTCACTCCTGTTGTCTTTTTTCAGGTTCAGCCTGCCCCATGATGATGACAAGCGATGTAAGAAGTATTTAAAGGGGCCGTACTCAGACCATATCATGTCCCCCACACTGGACCACAACACAAGTCCCTGGACCTGGTCCCACTGTAGCTCCTCCCTCATCACACGCTTCATTGAGTAAGTATTGTCAAACTATTATGAGAGGAAACTATAGTAGTAAAAAGCTGCTCAAATTGATTCAATTCAGATTTGATTCGTCTTGTATGATATCCATGGAAACTTTTCTGTATGATAGCCAGGACAAAAATTTATTGTATGTGCGCATGTTTTTGTTGTGTGATGTCCTTGACATGCTTTATTGTATGATGCCCTTGACATGATTTGTATGATGCCCTTGACATTGTATGTCATCACCACTGTTTGTTGGATGATGTCCTTGACAAGTTTATTGCATGATGTCCTTGAAATATTTGATTGTATTTACCCTTGACTTGTTTGTTATATATGGTGTCCTTGACATTGTGTTGTAGGATGTCCTTCACATTATGTTGTAGGATGTCCTTGACTTATTTTGTTGAATATGATGTCCTTGACATGTTTTGTTGTATGATGTCCTTGACATGTTTTGTTGTATGATGTCCTTGACATTATGTTGTATGATGTCCTTGACATAATGTTGTAGGGTGTTCTTGACATTTTATTGTTTGATGTCATTAACATATTTTGTTGTATGATGTCCTTGAAATGTAATGTTGTATATGATGTCCATGACATATAATGTTGTATGATATCCTGGACATTTTTTTGTTGTATATGATGTCCTTGACATGTATGATGTCTTTGACATGTATGATGTCCTTGACATATTATGTTGTATGATGTTCTAGACATTATAGTGTGTTTTGTCCTTGACATTTTGTTGTGTGATGTCATTGACATGTTTTGTTATATATGATGCCCTTGTCATTATGTTGTATGATGTCTTTGACATTATGTTGTATGATGTCCTTGACATGTTTAGTGTATATGATGTCCTTGACATTATAATGTATGATGTCCTTGACTTGTTTTGTTTTATATGATGCCCTTGACATGTTGTATGACGTCCTTGACTTGTTTGATGTCCTTGTCTTTTTTATGATGTCCTTGGCATGTATGATGTCCTTGACATTTTATGTTGTATGATGTCCTAGACATTATATTGTATTTTGTCCTTGACATTTTGTTGTATGATGTCCTTGACATGTTTTGTTGTATATGATGCAGTGCAGGTTCAGCGGAATGTTTATTGGATCGCCCTGGAAGACGAAGAGAACGATCTGAGAAAGGGGAACCAGGTGAACTGTATGGCATTGACAAACAGTGTGCCCTCATGTTTGGACCAAACTTCAAGATCTGTCCTTATATGGTAATCAGTCTTATCTGCTTCTCTATTAGCCTTATTTGGTACATCATTAGAAGAAGAAAATATTTTCCTTCCTAAAACAATCTATAAAATACTTTTAAGTAATCTTACCATATGTAGCTATGCCTGAACAGAATGTGATAAATTTGAAGAATTTTTACATAAATAATTTGCATTTCATATAGATTTAAAAGTGAATCAGTTCATCAGTAAAATCTACATAAAACTTGAATATTGATATCTATAATTTTTCTGTCACAGTTGGACTGCAAGCGACTGTGGTGTACAGACAGCAAATCCAAATCTAAAGGCTGTAAGACTCTCCACATGCCTTGGGCAGACGGCACCAGATGTGGGATGGGCAAGGTAGAGTAGTGTCCCTTTACTCCCTTCTTGTAACCTAACTATGGTACAGTTGGTGTCAAGGAAGTTGAACATAGCTTGCAAATTTTATCACTTCAGCTTCTGGGAGAGAGAGAGCAATCTTTTTTCTTATATTAAACAGGAATTTGAACAGTAGTATCAACTTTATTTTACAAAAACAAGATTTTGACATGGAAAAAAAAATTGAAGGTTTCCTGATTTAATGACTTGACATGTTTTATGTATACTACACCATTTTTAAGTACTTTTTAATTTTTATTGCAAGCAGTAAATTGCTTTTAATTTAATGAGAGAAAAAAATGTTGACTGTTTTGCACTACTGCAGCTGTGTGAGAGTTTCCAAACGAGAAATGTTGTATTACTCTGTGTAGTAAACCTGCACTTTAGACAAAAATTATGTTGTAAAAACAGAGAAATTTGGCAACTAAGATAGTGTGGCTGTTTGAGATGATGTTTATTCAATTGCATATAAATCATAATATCTAAAGTGTAGTCATAGAGATTACTGAAAAGTGAAACCAGACAAATTTTTTTACTTGTTTCTAGATTAATTTTTTTCTGAATCAACACATGTTAATGCTAATAGTTTTTTGGTAAGAAAAGGCGAGAATCCAACAATCTTGCAGATTGAAAGAAGTACAATTATTACAGAGAAAGATAGTAATCTGGAAATTACACTGATTTAGTGGGGAGGTTGTCGAAAACTTAAACTTGTGAATTTTATTAAAATTCAAAATCCCATCTCTTATTTCTATTGCTAACACTGCATAATTTGATGAAGCTGTATTTTAGCATCAGACTTAATTTTTAAAAGACGCCAAGAATGACATTAAATACATGCAGTACACCTGAACTTACGAATTTGTGAATATAATACAATCAATCTTCAATATGTTGGGAGTTCTAATAAAATTATCATCTTGTGGAGCCTAGGAAGATTGTATATTGCTAAAGATAGCAATAGGCATACATTAAAAATATTCATTTTAATAAGATTACATGAGGAGCACTAATAGATTTATGTCCTATAATCTTTTTAACAAGACACTTATGATATACTTGATACTACATTCAAATTTAAAATGTATTTTTAGAGGTTTGAAGCAGACAGATAAATAGCCTACTTCATATCCTGGGGCTCATTGCTTGTGTGGAAAACTTTGTAAATCCTTCATCAATAATAAACAGGACCTAGGGTGCAGAATTTAATGGATCAAGGATTATAGAATCCTACTTTCTGGTGACTTCTAAAGTAAACTAGGTGGTAGATTGCAATCTTAAAGACTTTTACGGGGCCCCTCCTCTCAAAATTTATCCCCCTTGATAATATTTAAAACATTTTTTGAATACCCCACACAGTATCAGATCTACACTAAGAAACAGGAAATTTTATAAAATTGTTGCCTCATCACCGCAGTATCTGATCATTTACCCAGTACCGTTTTTTATTTCCTGGAGAGTTCTGTAAAGGGAGACAAATTTGTCAACAGGGGAGGTAATTAAAAGATCTTTTGAAATTTGTCTTCAATAAATAATTTTGCTCCAAGATTTAGTTCATACTAAGAGGAACAGATGTTTAGAGGTGTTTACGTGCTTTTAGTGTGTAAGCTCATCAGTGCTTCTGACTTCACTCTTCTCTATTACTCAGTCATAAAGCTGACGTGCTGTTGTGTTAAAACTTAGTTTTTATAAGTAAACCACTTTTGAGTTAGATAAGAGGTATTTATCTCATTTGATTGCCCTTCATTACATTGTATTTACTAGTCTGACCATGTTGGGCAGGGTTTCTTCATTAAATCAGGGCAAGTTTTGTTATACTGCATACATACCCCACATTTTTTTTGTAACCGCTTTTTATTTGACATCAAAATCATGAAAAACAAAACCTGTTCATAAGGCGGTAAATGATTACTGACGTCAAGGAAAGCAAAATGCAAGCTGGCACGAGGGCGGAGGGGAGATGATGACCTTGATCTGATTAACCTGAAACTTAAGGTCACAGACAATCAAATGTGATATCAGTAATTTATCACATGTTCCAGGTCTCAGATTTAATAAATCCCTCAATGATTACAAAAAATTCCCCTCAATATGATGCAGATGCTTTGTGTTTCTTTTCCTCTAATAATCCACTTGATGCATGTTAGATATACAGACCTGGTTGTTCTTGATTACTTCAGATGGAAATGAACTCAAATTCGTAAATTCAGAGAGTTTCTAAAGGAATTCAGGAAATTTGGTCAATATTCCTGTTTTTTGTCTGATTAATGAAGACAGATATCAAGTATGTTTGTTAAAGCAAATACATGTAAAATTATTTTTTTTTTCTCTTATATATATTTGTCTGACACAATTTGTGATTTGATACATGGTTTAATATTTTTTTTTTTGCAGTGGTGCCAACAAGGAGCTTGTGTGGCAAAATCAATTCCCAAACGAATTGATGGAAGCTGGGGGGTGTGGGAAATGTACGGTGACTGCACCACGTCCTGTGGGGGAGGGGTTAGAATGGCCATACGCAAATGTAACAACCCTGAGTAAGATCATTATGCTAGTTAGTCATTTTATATGTTCCTTTCCTGCGGAAAAATTTAAGAAGAAAATTAGGATAAGAGTAAAGTAAAGATAAAACCCTCAACTCTATTTAATAAGAGGGACCATTTGCTTTGTAAAAACATATAGAGGAATTGAAAACAAATAGCTTGTATTGAAATCTTCAAAAAATGTGGTGTAGAAGTTTCTTAAGTTCGTACTTTTAAATGCTGATCTCCTTTATTCTTGTTTTTGTTGTGTACTCTTGTTTTTGTTGTCTAATCTTGTTCTTGTTGTGTACTCTTGTTTTTCCGTTGCAGGCCAGCCAATGATGGTCGGTACTGCACCGGACGTAGAACCAGATATAAATCGTGCAACACCAAGGTAAGACCAGGACCTTGAACCGAATCAGGGAGCTGAAACATTTCAGCATCCTTCCTCTTTTTTTACCAACTGATAAAATGCAAGTTTTATGTATTCTGTAACGGTGCTTAAGTGCAAGAGAGTCAACGACCCCACAACAATACCTTAATTATTGATCTCCCATGATGCAGTGCAACAAAACCTACAACTTCCCAGCAGTCTCTCCTGCAAAGTTGACAATTATGTATTTAGGAAGTAACAAAATTAAGATAGCAGGAAGATATTTTTTGTTGGTTAAGTATGAAGTCTGAGCTTCTCTAGGAAGATTCTGCAAGTAAGCATTTTGATAGATAAAGGGGGAGGTTTTTTATTGTTATTTTTTAATTAATCATGAAGTTAAAAAAAATGTAGATGAAGCAGTCACCTTAACAAACATAAACCAGGTGTAGCTATCAGGTGTAGAACTACCGGGGTACTGTTTTGAATGATGGTCACAAATGAGAAGACTGTGTGAATAATGAAATATGCCTACTGAGTCCAAGAGTTGAACAGGTTCAAAATCGTTCATCTTCTCCTATAAATAAACATTAATTATTGGATTCTCCCAGGATGGTCTGCCATATTGGCAATATTTTGGTGTTTATGGGAAGCTTTGGTGCTCGAACAGGGTTGAATACCCTGAGAGTCAGGGGATGTATAGTTTATTCCCTTCACAGTTTTTTTGTTTTTGTTTATAGGCCTGGATGTTTGAAAACTTGTTTGTGTTGATAGTTGTGTGATTGTATAATGGTTTTGACCCAGTATACTTGATTTTTGTTTTGTAGCCATGTGACCCAGGCAGTAAAGATTTTCGTGAGATCCAATGTTCAGCTTTCGACAACAGCCTGAAATTCCAAGGCCTGCCTTCCAATGTCAGATGGGTCCCAAAGTATGCAGGAAGTATGTTCGATGTCAGCAAACCAAAAAAATAAAACATGCATTAAATTGTTCAAATTTTTTTTACACAGAAGTAGATTCTTATAATGTGATTGAAACAAAAAAAAATTGTCATTTGGCATTAAGGTTCATAAACCCTCTGCTTACTCATATAAAATGTTGCTTGAACCTTATGATTTATCTAAAGAAATGTATTTTATAATTTAAATACAGATAATTATAGCATAGGTTGCAGAGCAAAACTAGACAAAAAAAGACACTTCAACTTGGCAAATCTATAAAGGAATAATAGACATTTATGACATTAATAGTTATCTCTCTTATCAGAGTATCAATGAACCTTAAATCTTCCCATATTTAAATTATTAGGAATTCTCAGTCATACTAATTTCTAGATAGGTGTAAGCAGAAAGTCAGTCAGTCAAATCACTGTGATTGAACAAAATTTAAAATAACAATTATTCCATAGAAGACACCTGAGATTGATTTAGTGAATATTGGCCCATTAAGATAGTCACTGTCCTACCTAAAGATTGCTTTATACCTTGTATAAATCGGCTTCAAAATATGTATACTTATAGAAAAAATAAGTGTACAATTTTCAGGTTAAAAAAAATGTTTTAATTTCATGGATTGATTTGTTGTGTTACAGTTCGCTTGAAGGATGTCTGTAAGCTATACTGCCGCGCCTCCTCCAGCTCTGCCTACTACCTTCTTAAAGACAAAGTTGTTGACGGAACCAAATGCGGACCAGATACATTTGATATGTGTGTCAATGGCATGTGCCAGGTAGGAAATTAAAGATTTTGTAGAAGTAAAGAAATGAAGTACTTAGTACAGTGAAAACTGTGTAATCCAACACCTGTGTAATCCAAAAATACTGTCAATTCCAATGTTTATTTTCATTCCCATTTTCTGTTGTTCTTTACACTGTGCAATCTGGCACCCTGTGTATTCTGACACAAAGTTTGATTCACACTGCATGTCAGATTAGAAAGGTTTCACTGTATTCCTTCATTCATTGCATTAGCTTGTTTGTACAGAACATCGAACAATAAGCTTTCTGTTATTAAATCTTTGTAACACAAAATTTAAGTATATACAAATCAGCGCTATCATGTTAAAATAAAGTTATTTGATGTTACATAGAAAGCTGGCTGCGACAACAAATTAGGTTCCAACATGGTGGTAGACAGATGTGGAATTTGTGGTGGCGATAACTCGACATGCCGCATGGAGCGAGTCTTCAACCGCTTCAACCTGGTTAACTTGACTTATGGTAAGGCTATTTAGGAGTTGCTTGAATTGTGGTAAAAAGTCATTTACAATATCTATGAAAGCCTTTAGAGCTGATTTTTTTTAAGCTATCGTCTATGTTATTTTTTTCAAATCAATGAAGTACGGTACTGTTGAATTTTTTATCTAGAACATGAGTTTCTCAGACACCTTTGAAATTTTGAAGTTGCTTGGAAGTCCCAACTTCATTTTCTTAATTTCTTTTTATTTATTTGAAATCTCACAAATTCTCAAATATCTTTGTTTTCTCAGCCAAATTGGGTTCAAGATGAAAAGAATTTTTTTACTGTATATTTGTAATTGATGAAGAAAAATCAACTGTTTTTGTGTTTATTATTGATTTTGATGGAAGTAAAATTCATGTCTATTAAAAAGTTTAAGTTTTATTGATAAATGTTTTAATTTCTGTAGGGTACAACTATGTTCATACCATTCCAACTGGGGCTAGAGAAATTGTGATAAAACAGCATGGCGTAGTGTCAGGACTTGATGAAGACGGCAATTTTCTGGGTACTTTTATTTAAATATTATATAATGGCTTCCATCCTAGAGATACATTTTAAAATGTGGTCTTTTTAAGATACACAATATCTCGTTAGGTTTCAGATTTAATTACCAAATTTTAATAAAATTTTGTTGTAAATTGTTAACAGCTCTAAAGAATCAGACTCAGCGGTTCATTTTGAATGGCAACAAGACCATTAATGTGGCAAAGACTAGGATTCGTGTGACTGGGGCCTGGATAGAATACAGCGGCTCAGGAGCAGTAGTAGAAAAGATCAACGCCTCAGGACCAATACAGGAGAGCATCTCACTATGGGTAAGGGAGAACAGATATTGTACCAATAAGTCTCTGTTAACATTGCACTGTTGACCTTATCTTCTATTTAGCACCTCTGAGGAAAATCATCTTTCACAAAATCAAGGACATGTACATATAGTCATTATAAAATGTCTAACTTTAAAAAGGCTATCAAATCAAGGCAAACCTGTTAAAAAATCAAATTCCTCCAATTAATGGTCATGCTAAAACAATATGATTATAGTTCTCATGTTCGAATTAAGTGATTTGAAAATTTCGAGAGTGTAGTTTCCAAGTCCGTCCAAGATTCTGTATCTCTCTCAGAATGCCTAATTTCTTTTATCTGATTATATTAATGTTAGTTTTATAGTTTAATCTGAAGCTGTAATGCTGAGATAAAACTGGGATTGTGAGATCTTGAGATGAAGATTGTGATAATTCTTTTAATTCCTAACCCAGTTCTTATATTCCTGTAGTGTGTATTGCCTTCGATGACCCAGTCTACCAGTGAGCTCTCTATCCCAGTAAACAGTTAGTTGATCTTGTATCCACCGTTGTTTACATCAATCAACCCCCCTGTTTTCTATCATGCAGTGTAGGTCAGGAGGTCTCCCCTGTTTCCAAAACTTAAACAAATGAAGCCCCTGTTCTAATTGTAACATATTGTTTTCTGTCCAAAATAACAATTGTTTCGGGTGTTTTCTTCTGTTTGCTTGTCAGAACCTTTTTGTTTCCAATTTTTCACTGGTTCCTGAATTTTCTGCAATTTATGTGAGGTATTTTCAGACCTTTTTATGCGGAAATAAATTGCATCTGTGTAATTTTGCATATGTTTTGGCAATTGATGAGTCTCAAATCTGCTTAAGTAGCGCTGATTATGGATGTTTTCTGTAAATTTGTTTGGATGTAACCCGTAAAGTTTCAATCGATACATTTTCAGAAATGAATAGGAAAAACTACCAGTGATTTAGCAAGCAATTTTGCCAGACATAAAATAAGATTTTTAACAACAAAAAAATGAAAGCTTAGAAAAATACTGTCCAGACCTGTGAATTTATTATTTTGTAAACAATGTTGCTACCTCTTTTTTGCCATATTGTTATACTATATAGGTTGTATTCATTACAGGTGCTGTCAGTTGGAGAGTTATTTCCCCCTAATATAGAGTACACCTATGTCCTTAATGTGGAGTCTAGGTTTGTGTGGAGTAGTGAGGGGCCATATGGATCGTGTAACAGTACATGCCAAGGTAGACAAATATCACCCTGAGCCCAACTTTTCTTTGTAGTTTAACTTTCTTATTTAGAATCCTCAGAAATATCAATTTTTTCCGCTCTAAAGTTGGCAATATATCTGTAAATATTGCTGTGTAAAGTAAAAATTGTCTCAACTGTTTTTTTTACACCACTTAATCTGACATACTGTCTATTCCAACACAAAATTGGTTGTCCAGTGCATGACAAATTAGGTTTTACTGTAAATTTTTACATAGTTTAATATGTAGTTTGAGAAAATTGACCATTGTGTAAATATTGTTTAATTATTTGTAGGTTACAGGAAGAGGACTGTTGTGTGCGTTAGTGACGATGAAGAGAAGATTATTGTCTCTGATAAAAAATGTGAACGTCTTGATATTTCCAAGCCAATCCCAAGAGCAGAACGATGCAATATGGAATGTACTCTTCGGTAAAGTATTTTTCCTCAAAAACATTAGATTATCATCATTCTATAGTAAGAATTTGTGAAAATTTTATTATGTTTGGTTTAAGCAAATTTCATATTGAAAATGGAAGAAAAACTTGCATTTGGATTGTCCCATCCTGATCAAGTCCTCCACTTAGGAAGCTTAAGTTGAGCCACCAAAACAGTCATAAGTTTACACAAAATATTCAGGAGAAATAGATACAGGACAATACATGTAGTAATATTATCAAAAAGTGGGCATTTTACTACTATATTATGATAATTAATGACAAAACTTGACAATTTACACTCTTTTTTAAGATGGGAGGCTGAGAGACATGAATGTTCCGAAAGATGTGGACAGGGGGTGTCTAAACAGACCGTGAGGTGTATCAAGAAGACCAACTGGAGGGAGGAGGAGGTGTCTGAGGACCAGTGCCGGGGGGCAGGGCACCGCCCCGGGGACCTCGTCATGTGTACAGGAGAGTGTAACCCCACACAGTGGAAGTACACTGAGTGGTCCAGGGTAAGAGTAGTAGGTCAGCTCTTCTGTTCTATCGTCATACCATTTTCAGCTTTCTTTGTAAAGTCTGAACTTATTTCATCCAAATATATGTCATATCTGTATGGTTAATGGAAAATGAGATTTAAATTTCATGGTCCCATCTCCCTGAAACTAAAAATTTTTACTCCTCAGCATCTAGAAGACAAACATAAAACATTATTTTAAAAAAAACTTATTATCCATTTTACATGGATCTATAAGTCCAGTTTCAGGTAATATTAAGTTTCTCACACCCTTGAAAACTTGTTATACAAAGGAGTCCTGCAAAGCCCATTGGCCTCTTGTTATAAAAAGTATGTTAAACTCTGAGGTTATCAGTAGTTCTGACAGTTAGACAGAGGACTTATCAGGAATCATGCCTCTTTTCCTGGGAATATTTATTAACAATTATTGAGATGCCTAATAAACACTTCCTCTACCCAGTGGCTTTTAATCAAAATTACTTCATTACCATGTTGGAAGTTATTTTTTGAAGTGTTGAAGTACCCCTATAATTTGCTATTGAACAGCATGGCATATATTTCTAAGACAAATTTTTGATTCTGGCAGTTTGTGAACAGAATTTTGGATCACATATTCGTGAACAGAATTAAGTATCACATATTGTTAATTAAGAAATAAAACATTTTATTAATCCTTGTTTTACTTTCACAGTGTACCAAACTCAGATTGTTAATGTAGAAAATAAAAATTTAATAACACTTCTTTCATTTTCACTATGCACCAAAACTCAGCTTATGAAGAAAATAAAATTTAATACGACTTGTTTCAACTTGACAGTGCACCAAGACTTGTGGAGGGGGGTTCCAGGAGCGGGTGGGAAGGTGCATGGATTATCGTCAGAATGAGCTTCCAGACACCGAGTGTGACGACACAGGCAAGGTGATGATCCAGAAATGTAACGAACAACCCTGTCCGGAGTGGCATGCCAGTGTCTGGAACGGGGTAAGAAAGGCAGGGAGGGTCCTAGAACTCTGTCAAAATTGGATCAACTTTGTGGTCGTTAAGCCACAACAAAGTTATGATTTTCTTGGATTACTTTCAGTGTTCTCATACATGTGGAGCGGGCATCCGGCACAGGAAGATCTACTGTTACCAAGGCAAGATTAAAGTGCCGGAGAAGGAGTGTGACCGAGACAGTCGCCCCTCTAACATGGAGGTCTGTAACCAGGGACCCTGCCCTATCTGGCACACCTCAGGATGGGAGAGGGTAGGTACCTCTATCTGTAGTCAATAAAATCCAACTTTTATGCCTGAGCAAAGAAATATCTGCAAGGTTTGTGACCTTTTATTCATGAAGATTTCTCGTCACAAACCAAGGTAGCCCAAACTGATTCTATGCCCATATTTCATTTCTGTGTAGAATGTTGCCTCATTTCAAAAAATAGTAGTCGCAGATGGATTTCATATTTAGTTATCTAAATGTTGTGAATGCTCTGAAGTTAAGTTACTATTGCTAAAAGAATTGTGATTAATTTTTCCTTACTAAGTAATAATTTATTTTGTCCTAAAAGTACATTTGAATTCTTGTACTTGACCGTCATTGTTGTTTACAAGCATTCTGCTTCGAAGCTGAAGATAACGGAATGATTTACTCTGTAATTTCTCATTCTGAAATTAAAGCATGATTTAAATCAAACGATGATGCTGGAGAGATTAGGCCAATGATAGAATCTCTCACTTTTTTCATCTGTGAAAGAAAGTTTATTTCTATAGATAATGCAGACTGATAAAGAATTCAGCATTGATATTTAAAATGATTAACGAAAGTATCATTTCCTAATCAGTATTTACCTTTAATAAATGTATATTTTAGCAGATATATGCTAAGAGACAGAGAAGAAAAATGAATCATTTTAATTTAATAAAGCAGTGATGAGGTAGAGATATCATCATTATCAATGTATCTACATATATATTGCTGTACACTGCTGTGTAGCTGCTGTATAGTGGATGGTAGGATCATTGGCCCTCGATACAGTCATGTAACTGACCATTCTCTTTGAGAGCTCCTTGTAAACTGATTGATGAAACGCTAAGATTATTGTCAAGTGCCTGTAGATCAGCAGCTTGATTAGGTTCATCTGGGTTATCTGCCCTTGAGTGGCCATGGTGTGATGGATTATCTGCCCCTGATCTCTGGGATAATCTGTCATGTATAAGATTAGACAGATAAATTCTCCATGCTGGCTCCAAATAATCCATAGGCTGCTGCTCTGTGTTCTGTTTGATGATCTACCACCAAGTTAAAGATGTGAGTGTTGCATCTAATTAGGATTAGGGTCAGAGATGGACCTGAATTTAACCTCTCCATTCTATCATTGAGGGTTTATTGATGGGCAAAGAGGAGGGAAGTGACATGCAATAAAATATTCCCCCGTTATAACTAGTTTTTTTCTGTGTGTGTAATCTTATTGAGAAGATGCAGTTCTCAAATCAATATTGTTCAGTGGTCTTTGAATTGACATGTATATATATATCTCTTGTTCATGCATGTACATGTAAATGTTGCATTGTATGCTATATCTTAGAAGAAATTTCTTTTAGTACTGTTAGCTGCAAGAATACCAAAGTTTTCAATGAAATCAATGCTTTCATAAGACTTGAATTTTAAAGTATTTGCTCACTGAAAGTTCTGAAATATATAATTAAATTCAGAGTGGTTTGAACAATTCAAAATTACTAGGAAATCCAGAAGAATTTAACATATTTCAAACTTTGGTCTTCTTTAGTTTTATTGGAAAGTAGTAAAGCTGGAGTAATTTTGATTTAATTAAAATACATTTAGTCTGACAAGAGTACTCTAATTTTAATCTCCTTGTAAACAACAGAACCTGGAGATTTGATTAGAGTTAATCTCCCTCCATTATTGTGGGTGTTGGACTGTTTTGAGTATTGGGTTGAAAAGGCCAGGGGCAGGTCAAAAAAGTCATCAGGACGTATTTTGATTCAAGTCAAATATAAGTTGTGGTGATTTTTCAGGTTTGTAGGAGAGGGCGGGGTGGCTGGCAGGGTATGAGTGAGAATTGATGTGACATGATAAGGACGAGACACGGTGATAGGACGTTTATAGACACACGAGGTCACCAGAGGTGGCAGAGGAGATCTTGAATGGAATTTAATAACCTTGATGTTTTTATCTGAATTCGCTTCATTGAGATTTGTGGCTTGATAATAGACTGTCCCCCATTCATAAAGGTGTCTGTACATCATGAGGGTTAACAGTTAGGGTTTACAGCCGAGATGTTTTATGTGGGTACCAGTGCAATCTGTCAACACTGCAGTAAAGCAGGGGGCTTGGGTTATTCTTCTAACATATTATAATTTTGTCTATACTTTTGCGTCTGAAAGATTATCAGATGATGCCATCAGTATCACTACTAGATTAGAAATAGAGCAGATAATAATAAGAAAGAAATTAGGATTTTGAACTTCATGAAAAATTAATTTAAAGAAAGTGAAAACTGAGACTCTAAGGTTAAAATAAGTGGTAAAAGTAGAAAAAAAATGTCATTGACAAGGACATTTTGGGACATGTACTCAATTATTGAGTACTTTTATTTACATTAAATTACAAACAAGTCTTAAAGGAACAGTCATCAGTTTCTACCTAGGGTAACGTGACACAATAGATACTGTCACAGTTCACTGGTATTCCCAGCCCATATATTATATATGTCAATGTCAGATGTAAGATTTCTCTTCAACTTTTCCGAGCTATTAGCTGTTTATAAAACAGTTTATGGACTTTCCAAAATTAACAGTACATGTAGTTGCCTTAGGATTTATTTCTTCTTTTCTCTGAAAATAGTTAAGTTCTTAACTGTTATTTAATTTCCCCCTTGATTTTTCACACATAAGAAATCATTGCTTTTATTATCCCCTTCGCAACAGAGTTGGAGGGGATATAGTAACAGAATTGTGTGTGTTTTGTGGGTTTTGTATAGTTGTGCAATACGGAAGTGACCTAATTTGCATCAGGTTAAAGTCATACAATTAAATGATGGAGTTGAATGAGGTTAATTTCATTTTAGATTTTTTTTTGTAAATTAGTGCTGCCTACTATATTTTACTGGCCTAATGCAAAATGATTTAAGCTATATGTATATGTAATGTATTAATTGTCCTCTTTTTCCTGTCAGTGCTCTGTAAGCTGTGGACATGGAGTTTCAGTCAGAAATGTCCAGTGTCGAAGCATGGAGGGCCAAATCCTACGGGGCGGAATCTGTGACCCCTCCAGCCGACCTTACGACACAAGGAAATGTTACATGGGACCGTGCCCCCTTCAACCCCGGCTCAAATTTGTAAAGCAGACAAAGCCCCCCCAAATGATGGACATAATGACCACTACCTCTAGTACCCCTCCTACCACCACCACTACAGCAAGAGAGACAATAACCACACAGGAGCTAGTCAAATGGAGAACCAGCGATTGGTCTCAGGTAAGAGAGAGAAGTTTCAAATTGACCTGATTGCTCTTAAACAGCGTATGAGTGCTTTTGAGTCTAAAACAAAACAAAAATTTGGCACATGGCTGGGTGCTACTGATTTGTCTAAGCCACAAAATCAAGATTTTGTTGATAAAATTGAACAGTTCTCAAACTTGTAAATTGGCATTGGTTTTTGGAAGTTCAAAGGAAACTTGAGAGATGTACACAACAGTGAAAGGTTATTTAACACATTTTAATTCTTAAAACCGTCAGCTGATTTCATTTCTTCAAATTAAGTTGGCAGCCATGCAAAGCACCTTTAAGACCTTGATGAAGATGTGATTTTTTGGAGGGGAGGCTACATTATGAAGTGTCTGCTTTTGTTAAGATGTGTCAGGTCATTCCACTAATCCAGCTTGGATTATCTGTTTTCTGTCTGGTGGTTTTTTGTGTTAATTCTCTCCACCTTGTTTTTATCAAGGAGAGATTTCAGTTCATAATACTCCCCTAATAGCCAGAATTGATACTGAACAGATTGCAGTATTATATGTAATGGATGCAGAAAAAGTCAATTCAGGAATATTAAAATAGTTGAAAAGTCATTAATTGATGCTAAATGTTGATGCATTTTCTGAACTTCAAAGGCACTCTCTAATTCAAAACTGCATATCTAACAAGTAATGTGATTAAATCTCTGGTGGCTAATGAATTCTATTTCAATCTCAAGGATTTTTTGATTAAAGATTAAAATAGAAGGTTGATGTGCAACTTGCATGTGTAATTCAAGCCAAAAAAGAAAAGTGGAAGTCATGTAGACTGACAAAAAAGTCGTCACATTTTGAAAATGGTAAAAGGAATCAGACAAGCTCCTCATTAAAATGCTGCATCTCACATGTTAATTGGAATTTAACAAGGCAAAGAGAAACATGATCTAGTGCCTCAGACAAGCTTATCCCTGGTAAAAATCTAGCCAGCTTATAAAGATTGTATCAAGATAACATATGAGAAGCGATATTAATTACCCAAGGTCCACATGTTTAACAGCAGAGGGGATCTGTGTGGTCTGAATGAGGGGAATTATCGAGGGTCAGTCGAGGTCAAAGAGCAAATCAACCCTGCAATATTATAACTCAGTGGCAGTTTTACTGTTTTCTAAGAAGGGACACAGAGAAATTTACTTGTGCCTTCAAGATAATGTTAATTTTATTTTAAATATCTTGAAATATGTATTACAATAGAGTATTAAGAAGAGGAACCCGCTTGCCTTTTACGTTTAATTTTGTTGATATTATTGAAGTTTGGTTTATATTATTAAAATTACTTTTAATTCTGTGCATCCTTGTCAAAAGTAGGTGTATATTTAAAACGGGACGAATTCAAAAACTTGGTATAAATTCTTAAACAGAACTGCAACTGAGTGAATACAAACAGGGCAAAATTGTTAGCAAACGTAAAAGGGGGAAAATAACCCTGTATACAGTAAATTGTTGAATTCGTTATATGACTTTAAACTATTTTTGCTTACAAATTTGTGTGCTTATCTTGCAGTGTTCTGTAACATGTGGGGAGGGGAGGAGGAACCGCTTTGTGAGGTGTGAGGATGCCCAGGGGTACGTCAGGAGCCCCTCCCTCTGTAGTCAGCTGGACCGCCCCATCAGCTCCAAGGCCTGTTCTGAACGACCTTGTGGGTACTGGAGGTCAGGACACTGGGGCCAGGTAAATATCAACCATCTCCCTTCAACCACAGTTTTGTTTGTTTGTTTGTTTAACATCCCTATGAGAATATTTCCCTCGTATTGAGATGCCACTATTTGCTGGCGGAGAGCTGAAAATTTTGACCTGAACTCCGTTTTCAGGGCCATTAAGCTGTGAGGGATTTTTTTCCTGCCAACACCTACTGTGACACAGGACCTCAAATTCCTTTCCCGCTCCCATCAAGTTTTGACTGTACTTCCAAAATATAGAGAAATAGTCAATCATTTTAACATACAATATGGTAGACACCTGCTCCAGGTTTTTCATACATATCTGCTCTCTGTAAAGGTTTAGAAAATGTTTTTCACACATTCCTCAGAGGAGGGAACTTTTAAGTGAAGAGTTGAAGGATACTCCATAACTATAAGATGTGACATTGTATGCAATAAGAATTGACAGACCCACAGCAGTGTACATAGCTATCTGTTTTCTGATCTTCACTGCTGCAAAAACACACCTCAAACATTGACAGCCAAAGCTGATTTTAATGCTGATGAGCCTGTTAACAGAGATATAAACTGGCTTCATGTGACAGAATATCCTGTCAAATCCACTGATTTCAGAATCCGCTCGTCACTGTAATGAGATAATTCAGTGATGATTTATCTACTGGGGTAGCTCTTTATTAGAAATGACTTGTGATGGAAACGGTAGAGAGCAGAGAAATTTCAAAAGATTGATTTTTGTTGTCATTCATAATTTTGCCATGCACTTTTAAATGAAACAGAAAAAAGGGTTTTACGGTGATTCAAATAAAAAAAAACTGGACCAAATGTAAAATCCAGCCATTATTTACAGGGGAGAGAATTTCAAGGGTGATTTATATACAGGTGTATTTCAGTAGCTATTTGTGATGATCTTAGAAGTTAAAAAAAATGAAGGAAATTTCAAAACTGTTGTCATTTTGGCATGTACTTTTAGAAGATATGGAAAGAGGATTAACAATATAAGCAATAATTTAAACTTTTGGCAGTTATACTGAAAAATTGCTCACTCAAAGGTGATTCATGTAGATGGACTATAATATTCAGTTGAAATGAGGTTAATTGTTTTTAGGAAGCAAGAGAGAGGCCAAATAGTTTTAAGAATTGATCATTCTTGGCTTTCAAAAATGTGAAATACTGTAGTACTTTAAAAATGATATAAAAAATATATGAATAACATTTTTTTAATTGTAAACTGCGCCAATGGAGCATCCATGCAGTGTCATTACATTTATATGATGGTGATCTATGTTCAATTTTGATGCTTTTGATATAATATTGATATTTTTAACAAGACACAATTTAAAATGTTCAATTTGAAAGTTAAGTTGTGAATGTCACCAAATATTCAGTGCAGACCATGTTTTATAAAGCCTCCTCCTCTTACAGTGCAGTGTGTCTTGTGGGGAGGGAAAGAGGGTGAGGCAGGTCATCTGTTTTAACTACAACCACCAGCGTACGTCAGACCACCAGTGTAATGCCGCGATCCGACCCGAGACCGCGCGAAAATGTCAGATGACGGACTGTCCAGGGGAGACCGTGTCAGAAGCACCGACGATAAGTACGACCTCCACACCCCCATCTGTTGACTGGAGAACAGGACCCTGGACCAAGGTAGGGAGGATAGCCACATTTGATTAATGTATCAAAATTTGTCTCCAGCTATATGCCTTTAGATTTAATCAGATATATTCATGACATGAAAATTCAAACAAAATTCAATTCCAAAGAAGAAAAATAAGCCAATATGAGAATGATAACTTGGCAATAGAGAAAATCAGCATCAGCTTAATATTTTTGCAGTTTTTTGCAAATACTTTCTGTTTTAGTGTTCAGTTACCTGTGACTCTGGCTGGCAGAGAAGGTTGGTTGTATGTCTGTCTAACAATAAACACAGTGAAAAATGTGACGTGGAGCGCAAACCAGAGGAAACTCGAGTCTGTAACATGCCTCAGTGTCCGTCATGGAAAACAGGGCTTTGGACTCAGGTGCGTTTTGTTTTATTTGTGATTAGGTCAAAAATAACCATAATTGTGTTTCAAACTTATACTCCCAAGACTTTTGTGCTTCTGAAATTTTTTTTAAATGTTTAAAATTTGCAAAAAATTCAATGCTTTGATTTTTTGTAATAGAATATTTACAATCCCATACTTCAAATACCTTTTTATTGACCATACAATTCCTAATTTTCTGGATCGTTGATGAGAAGGTAATACTTTTTTGCAGTGCTCTACAAGCTGTGGTGGTGATGGGATACAGAGTCGGAGAGTCACCTGTGAAGTTGGCAACAATCACATTCAACAAGACACCATGTGTAACAACACACAGCGTCCAGTCGTCAGGCAGGCCTGTAACAACGGTCCATGTCAAACCAAACGTCGCTGGAAGGTGGACCCTTGGCAATCGGTAAGACGCAGTAGGTGGTATGAAAGGTATTATAAAATGTTACGAGATAGACAGTATCAAGAACGGTTACGTAATCAGAACCAGGTTCAAAATCGTAACCAAGCACGAATGCGAAATGAACAACGAAGGCGATACCAGCAACACAATCGTATCCAGCAACACAGTCCTAACCAGCAACACAATGGATATCAACAACGCAATCTTAACCAGCAACATAATAGTTTGCAGCAACACAAT